>CAUYTI010155756.1:0-18232 GCA_963575145.1 Galago senegalensis | reverse complement strand
TGGTTGCAGCCGTCATTGTTGTTTGGCGGGCCCGGGCTGGGGATTCGAACCTGCCACCTTAGGTGTATGTGGCTGGCGCTTTAGCCGGTTGAGCTATAGGCGCCGAACCTTGTCTAGCTTTTATACTGTTTGGGAAGTTACACATGGCCAGGAATTGGCAGACTTCAGAGGAGACTGGCAACTGAAGGAAGGTATTTAACAAATCAATGCAGTTCTTCCAGAGAAAAAATCTGTTTAAGCCTGGAAGGTGGGAGCCCATTCTCTAGTCCTGAGTGGGAGAAACCCTGTGTCATTGGCCTATGCAGCTGTTCATCAATAGCTGTCCCTGGGTGAGACATATCAGGAAGGAAGATCGCCATGGAGACTGGGTAAAGGAAGCCACCAGTAAGTGGAGGAACCTAGCAACTAAGAGCCATTTTAATTCAAAGAGCCAACCAGAGTGTGCCACCAATAAACAGGAAAACACCTAAGGCTTAAAAACTCCTAGATAAGGACCCAAGTGAAGCAATCTGCTCAGGGCCCCCTCTGCTGTGCTGAGGCTTTGCTTTCCTCTTTCTTTTATCTGTAATATCTATAACAAAATCTTTGCCTTTCACTAGCTTGTAAGGAAAGTTCTGGTAACAGTAATAATGTAAAAGTTTAAATATTTTAAATTCTAAATAGATCATTTTAAAATATAATACTGATATCCTATCTAAACTCTATAATTAGAATAAAAAATTAATAAACGTTATGCAGGCTTTTAAGTAACACCAGAGGGTGGCTGAATCTTGTCCAACATCACACTGAAGCATGGCTTCCATGTTCCGAGCCTCCTGGGGATAATTTAATTTTCTAGGACATGGTTGGATTTTGATATTTGCTACGAAGGCCGGTCTCAGACTCAGTGAAATTATATATTAACTTCTAGTTTGGGGACTTAATAAAATGAATTATGTTAGTGAAATAATTCTCAAGAGGGTTACTGTTACACACGGCTTTAACCAGCTTTCATTTAAGCTGGTCGTCTGAATCTAATACTCCTTGAATTTTGTCCCCATATTTCTGGGCCCTCAATTAAATAAGTTGCTTAACACATGTTACTATTTTAACTTTTTAAAATTTATCAACAATAATAACGAAAGAATTCAACTTGATCTTTCAATGACACAATTAGGCAGGTAATCTCTGTGGAGACATGTCTTCCATGTCTTTGCTTTATTATTTTATTATTTATTTATTTATTTAATTTTGGTGCTGTGACTGGGACACAAACTGCATGTCTTTGTTTTAAACATAGCTCATTTCTTTGGCTTTCTCACTTGGATTAGTTCAGGGATGGTGTCCTGTGTCTCCAACTGTTTTTTATAATTGTCAGTTGTGTTTTTTAACTTGACAGAGGTTATTTGTGATTTATCTCAAGAATATAAAATCAAAGACCTAAAGATAAATGTATGAATGCAAAACATTGGAAATAGGTGTGGAAGAATAAGAAAGTTAGGGTAGGGGGCAAGGGCAGTCAGCAATGAAAGAAAGACTCAGATAGATATCCTAAGGATAAAGTATTATTCCAACCAAAACACCTGGCATGTTTAGGCTCAGGTGGAGAGGAGATTAGTTGTTTTCCAATAAGGAAAAAATAAAAGAGATTCAAGGGAATAAATTTCCTTCTCTAACTCTGCCTCTATAGTTGACGTTATTGAACAATTTTCTCTACCAGCTAAATGAAACTTACAAAGAAAGAAAAGAATCTACAACTTTCTTAAGAATGATTATACATTAATATCATACTTTATAAATGGCCTATGCAGAAAAAAAATCCTAAATTATGCTTAGCAAATAGTTTTTCTATACTCTTCTATGATTTCCTGGGACCTTTTTCTGAGAACAAGTCAGCAACTCATTTTGAAGTTATCATGCTGGGATTAACTGCTGTGCCATTCCCACCCCCCTCAAAATTCATGAAAAATGCAGACTTACTACCCATTTCACCCATTGTATGAGTTTCACAACTGATTTTTATCATGATCTCTCACGCTGGGTTTATAGATTGCTTGAGCTCAGGGTGAAAACGCCTGCTGATACCGTCAGAGAGTAATCTAGTCAGGTTCTTCTAAGTAAATCTGTTAAAACTGTCAACAGGTAATAGCCATTAACTTTGAAGATAAACAGAGATGGACTCTTGACTCTAAAGCTTCTAAAAGTGGAAGCTGAAAAATAAGGTCTAAAGAAAGGCGAAGAGTTTTGCTAGTTTTGCATCCTGTTTTGTATTACTGGACGGGCTAATACTTATAGCTTAAGCCAGTGTGTTTCAACCTTTTTTATCTCGTGGCACATTTGAACCTATAGTTAAACTTCCTGGCACGCTTAAATTATGTTAAAACAAAAAAGAGTTAAAAAAAGAATATATGTGCTGTGCTTTGAACTTCTTTTGAAATTTAATTAATAATCTTTAAAAATTTTCCTAGCACAGTGAAGGTCCCTTCAGAACATGCCAGGGTGCCGTGGTACACTGATTGAAAAATCACTGATGTAAGCCTTGAAAATAAAGATAGGTTATACTGCCTTTTAAAATGAATTACCTGAAAGTAACTGAAGATTATTTGGATGCGCTTTTTACTTGTTTGTTTATATTCAAAAATAAGCTTTACTTTGAAGACAATATATTTCACCCAGTTATGCATATAGAGTTGATTCTTGTTATTCATAGTAGCTACATTCTGTAAAGTCACCACTATGACTTAAAATCTTAAGCCCCCAGCTAACTGAATGGACCCACTCTTGGTCAAGAAGACTGATGCAGGTCCCCTTCACCTAGGGCTGAGCTACAGAGCCCATTTTCTGGGCCCCCAAACAAGCTCCAAAACCAGCTTGATTAAATATTGTATCTAAACTGCCACTCCCAAAGAGGGGCAGAGTGCCCCAAATAGAACTGCATTCCTACACAGGGCAGTTTTAAAATTAACTTCTGTCCACAGGCCCCTGGCACCAAATAGTGTGCCATATTTTACACACACATTCCATCTCCCCAGAGCCCCTGCGTGTAGGGTAGGAAAAACTGCCCATGAACTCCTAGACAGAAAGCTGAAACGGGCTTCCCACCTAGGAACCCCCCTCGGCTGTGCTGGAGGCTTCCCTCTTTTCTTGCTGTTATCTCTAATAAAATCTGTCCTGTCACTTACTTGGGGCTTCCATGAATTCATTCATTGAATTTCCTAAACCAAGGACATGCCCAAGAGATTCTGGTAACCAGACCCAGAAAAACCCTAAAACTAAATTTCTGGCCATGAAAGGGGAAATTGGATGTGCTTTATCCTGCCTCCTTCCTTCTTGGAATTATCCTTTGTGACAGGAAGATACTAAATTATTGATAGCACATACAAGGCAAAGCTTAAACGACATACTTGTGTTAGGTAACTGCCTGGTGGACTGTCTCTGATTCACAGACATCCTTATCTTAAGTCAAATACCTCAAGCCTTTAAACAAAGCTTCATGTCTTAGCCAATTACAAATTAAAAAAAAAAAAATCCTTAAACCCATCTATAACCTGGAAGGGTCCCCTCCCCTTTGAGATGTCCCAACTTTTCATGCCAAACCAATGCACTCCCTCCACCTCCTGACTTAGGGTCTTTTTTTTTTTGGCTGGGGCTGAGTTTGAACCTACCACCTCCAGCATATAGGGCTGGTGCCCTACTCTTTGAGCCACAGGTGCTGCCTCTGACTTAGGGTCTTATAAACAATTATTGTCTCTATGAACATATAAAGCCAGTAAATAATTATTGTCTCCTTAAATTTATAAAACCAAGTCATAACCTAGCTACCAGAAGCCCATTGTCTCAAGACGTTTTGAGGCCATGTGGTATACACCAGTCACACAAACTCAGCGCAGGATAGACTTTTAAAAATTATTTTTCAGAGTTTGGGATTTTCCCCCCAATATACCACAAACACTGAATTAGTAAAAACTGAATAAACGCTCCAGTGGGGAGGTAAGAATATTTAACATATTATGTACATTATGAATAATAGAAAAAAACATTCTGTTACATTCTATTTTCCACATTTTACGTAAGATAAAGATGAGGTTCAAGGTGTTAAGTGATTTGCTTGAAGCTTCCTCACTAACCCATGTCAGAGTTAGGACTCAAACCCTGCCCAGGTGTCTCAGAACCAAAGCTTCTTGTACCACAGTGCAAGTGTGACCTTCTGGTCACCCCTGTATGAGAGTTGAAACCAGAAGGCAGAGTTTCCCCTTGCTTGACCTCAGCTGAGAACCTGCATGTAGGGAGACGTACTTTCCCTTGCTTTGTACCTGTCTTTGAATGACTATGAGAGCATCATAACAAATTTTAATTTAGGGGTTACAAGTAAATTTTAACAAGTAGATAAATTTGCAAATAAAGAATTTTCAAATAATGAAGACTAACTTTATTTTGTCTACATAGATCAGGAAAAAAATTATATAGCCCACATACATAACAACACACACAGAGAACACAGTAGCAACTCTGAAGTGGTATCATTTCCTTTCCTAGAATGCGATTTAGATCAGAGAAGGTGTCACATGAATTTTTAGATACAATGCCTGCCGCAATGTTGGCTGAATTGTCTATAATTTGATTTAAATTTCTACAGCAAACACAATGATGTGTGTTTATGTGTGTATATGTGTAGGGGGTGAGAAAGAGAGAGAGGAAGAGAATTTTACTCTGCATCATATGGCAGTGATTTAATTAAGAATATAAAATCCAGGGTTATTTGAATATAAAATAGCATTTTAAAAACTGAAATTAAAATCTCATAATCCAAAGGTGATTATAACAAGTGCTTTAGCTCTATTTAGTTGTGTTAAACATCAATTTTTTAATTAGCATAATATGTAGAAGAAATACATGATATGTAGAAGAAATATGATTTTGCATTTCTGATAAGTTGCTTCAAGTTTCACTAATAGACTAGAGACACTTCATCAGCAAAACTGGCCTGTTATTAACAAGTCTTTCTTAGATTTAGAACCGTGACTGGTTTTCTGACTGGTTTTCTGCTGCCTATCAGATTATTTTGTTCCCTGGCTTTCACTAGAACTTTTGGTAATTCCTGCTTTTAGAATAACATTATTAACACAAAAATACACCCCAAGCAAGTTGATACCAAGATGCGTAAAAGCATAATGAGGCCTTGGCTTCTTTTTGATAAGTTTATTCTTTTTCTTTTTTTTTTTGAGACAGAGCCTCAAGCTGTCCCCCTGGGTAGAGTGTCGTGGCATTACAGCTCAGAGCAACCTCCAACTCCTGGGCTCAAGCGAGTCTCTTGCCTCCGCCTCCCAAGTAGCTGGGACTACAGGCACCCACCACAACGCCCGGCTATTTTTTGGTTGCAGCTGTCATTGTTGTTTGGCGATCCAGGCTGGGGATTCGAACCCGCCACCTTAGGTGTACATGGCTGGCACCTTAGCCGGTTGAGCTTTAGGCACCGAACAAAGTTTATTCTTAAGTTTGTTTCTTAACACTGATGCAAATACATTTTCTTTTTAAGTATAACAATTTTTTTTTCTACTGAACTGTGTATTTGTATCAATTAATCAACCTATCTCTCCCACCATCCTTCATGGCCTCTGGTAATAGCAAGTCTACCCTCCATCTTCATGAAGTCCACTTTGTTTTACTACCACATGAGTAAAAATAATGTGATTTTTTCTTTCTGGGGTTGGCTTATTTCACTTAACATAAGGTTATTCAGTTGAATCCATGCTGTTGCAAATGGCAGGATTTCATTCTTTTCATGGCTATATAATAATCCATTGGGTAGATGTACCACAATGTGTTTATCCATTTGTTTGTTGATGGGCCCTTAAATTGATTCTATATTACTGGGCTCATGTTACTGTGCTTCAATAACTTGGGAATGCAGATATCTCTTTAATATATTTATTTTCTTTTCTCTTGGATATATGTACCCAACATTTCAATTGCTGGATGACATGGCAATTCTATTTTCAGTTTTTTGAGAAATCTCCAGTTTTCCATAGTGGCTGTACTCATTTTTATTTTTATCAGTATTGAGGGTTATCCTTTCTTTATGTCCTCACTAGAATCTGTGAGGATGAGAATTTGGCCACCTATGTGTATTCTTTGAAAACAATGTCTAATCAGGTCTGTTGCCTTTTTTTTTTTTTTTTTTTAATCAGATTTCTGGGCTTTCTTCTGTTTTTTTTTTTTTTTTACTATTGAGTTTTTTTAGTCTTTTCTATGTTCTTGTAATTAATCACTTGTCAGATGGCTAGTTTGCAATTTTTTTTCTCATTCTGTGGGTTGGCTTTTCATTTTGTTCATTATGGATCAGGCAACTTTACTGAATTCATCAGTTCTAATGCTTTTTGGTGGATTCCTTAGATTTTTCTAAGTATAAGATCAGGTCAACTACAAATGAATGTAATGTGACTTCTTCATTACTAATTTAAACATCCCTTATTTTTTTCTCTTGCCTTGTTGCTGTGGGCAGAACTTCTGGGATTGTGCTGAATAAAGGTAGGCATTCTTGTTCCAGATCTCAGGGGAAAGATTTCAGTTTTCTCCAGTTAAATATGATGTTAGCTGTGGGTTTGTTGTATGTGGTATGTTGTATTGTGTTGGGACATGTTCCTTTCATAACCAGTTTATTGAAGGATTTTCATTGAAGGGAGGTTGAGTTTCATCAAATGCTTTCTCAGGATCTGTTGAAATGATTATGTGGCTTTTGTCTCTGGTTCTGTTAATGTGGTAGTCTATCAATTTGCATATCTACAGTCATCCTTGCATCCCTGATATGAATCCCACTTGATCAGGGTGATAGTTTTAACGTGCTGTGGATTCAATTTGCTAGTATTTTGTTGAGTATTTTTGCATCAGTGTTCTCAAGTGATATTGGCTGTTATTGGTAGTTTACTTTTTTTGTGGTGACCTTGTCTGGTTTTGTTATCACAGTAAATCTGCCCTCGTAGAATGAGTTTGGAAATATTTCCTCCTCTTCAATTTATTTATTTATTTTTGAAGAGTTTGAATAGAATTGGTAGCTCTTGAAATGCTTGGTAGAATTCAGCACTGAACCCCCCTGATCCTGGGCTTTTGTTTGATGAGAGCCTTTTTTATTGCGGCTTAGATCTTAATGCCTATTATTGGTTTATTAAAGTTTTTATTCTTAATGGTTCAAATTTGGTAATTTTTTCATATTCTGGAATTTATCCATTCTTTCAGGTGTTCCAATTGTTTGGCTTATAGATGCTCAAAATAGTCTCTAATATTTCTTTCTTTCTCTTCTTCTCCCCTATGATCTCAGTTGTTAGGTCTCCTTTTTAATTTCTCATTTACTTTATTTGGTTCATCTCTATTTTTGTCTTGGTCTACCTAAAGGTTTGTAAACCTTTCTTTTCTTTTTCTTTTCTTTTTTTTTTTTTTAAGCACAGTCTCACTTTTTCATCCTAGATAGAGTACTGTGGTGTCATAGCTCACTTTTGTGCTCAGGCGATTCCCTTCTTCAGCCTCCCAGGTAGGCTGGGACTACAGGTGCCTGCCACAACACCCACCTATTTTTAGAGATGGGATTTTTGTTCTGGCTCAGGCTGGTCAGGAATTTCTTAGCTCAAGCAATCCACTCAGCTTGGTCTCCCAGAGTGCCAGGATTATAGGTGTCTGGCACTGCTCTCAGGCTTTGTTTATCTTTTAATAAAACTTTTTCATTAATATTTTGTAATTTTAAATTTCCCATTTTATTTATTTTTGCTGTGATCTTTATAATGCTTTTCCCCTAGTAATTTTTGTTTTTTTCTTGCTTTTCTAGTCAGCTGAGGTAATATTATGTTGTTTATTTGAAGTATTTCTACTCTTTTTTTAACAGGTGTTTATTGCTGTAAATTATCCTCTTACTACTGGCAAGTTTTTAATACATTGTATTACTATTTTCATGTGTTTCAAGAAACAAATAATTTTCCTCTTAGTTTCTACCTTGACCTATTGGCCATTCAAGAGTTTGTTGTTTAATTTCTGTGTTTGTGTAGTTTCCAAGCTTCCTCTTGTTACTGACTTTTAGTTTTATTCCATTGTGCTCAGAAGATACTAGATATGATTTTTAATTTTTTGAATTTGAAGAGATTTATTTTATGGCCTAAGTTATGGTTTATTCTGGACAATGTTCCATGTGCTGATATAAAGACTATGTATTCTGAAGCAGGTTGTTCTATAAATGAGAGTTGGACCTGCTTGGTCTAGTGGTAGTTAAATGCTGATGTTTCTTTGTTGATTTTCTATGTGGGAAATCTTTCTATTACTGAGAGAGTGGTGTTGAAGCCCCCTAGTTTTGATATTTTATTGATTTTTGATATTTTATTTATTTTTTAAATTATTTTTTATTAAATCATAACTTTGTACACTGATACATTTATGGGGTTCAGAGTACTGCTTGAATATACAATGTGGAATGTTTACATTGAACCAAGTAACATATCCATCACAATTATACTCACTAATAGTTTTGAAATGTACCATTGCATCATGTTTTACTGTATGGTTGTCTATCTCTTCCTTTACACATATTTACTTTATACATTTAAGAGCTTCTAGTGCTGAGTGCACAGATATTTATTTTTTTATATTCTTCCAACTGAGCTGACTTCTTTATCATCATATAGTTAACCTTTTCAATCCGTTTTATTGTCTTTTATTTATAATCTTTTATATGATGTGAGTATAGCTACTGTTCCTCTTTTATGGTTTCCAGTTTCATGGACCATTTTTTCCACACTTTCGATTTTCATTTATGTTTTTCTTCATGGATAAAGTGGGATTTGTGTAGGCAGCACATAGTTTATTGGGTCTTTTTATTTATTTTAATCCATTTGGCCATTCTATACCTTTTAATTGGATAATGACGTCAATCTGAATCCAAGATTGTTATTGATAAGCTAGGGATCATTACTACCATTCTATTGAAGAGTTTTGGTTGTCTTATAATTTTTATCTTCCTTTTCTACTGTCTTCCTGTGTGGTTAAGTGATTTGCTTTTCTGTATGTTTAATTATGTTGCTTTTTCTTTTAAGTGAACTTATTCCAGGTATTGCATTTCAGTTACCATGAGTCTCATATAAAGGACTTCATACTAGAATTATGAGTAGGTTGCATATAACAATTACAGTATTAGTGTATTCTGGGTTTTTCCAGGCAATTAACTTTATCAGTAAGTATTTTATACCATCATATGTTTTTCTTTGAATCTAGCACACTTTTATGCTTCCATTTGGGGACCTGAGGTCTAAAGGCAAATTTATTTCATTTTTTCCCAATATTATGCCTTTCATTTATTTTAATATCTTCCTTTATTGCCCTTGATAGAGGCTGTAGTAAATTGTTGAATAAAAATGGTGTCAGCAGATACTCCTCCCTTGCTCTCAATCCTGGCTTAAAATATTTATTAATATGTTATTAAATGTGATATTAGCTAAAATTTTCCATGAACTAGCCCCACCACTACTCTTGTCTCACCTAATTCTAAAAGCAATATGTCTATTGATCAAATTATTTCTACTACCTTCCCTGTACCTCAGAATAAATTTCAATAGTATATATAGGAATATAAGCATGCATTACTCATCAAAGTAAAATTCACAATGTCTGACATTCAATCAAAAATTACCAAGTCTGCAATGAAGTAACAAAATAACACTGATAATAACACCTATGAAACCAACCAATAACAGATATAAAAGGTTCGAATTAACCTTTACAAGCACTAAAGCAGTTATTATAGTTCATGTATTCAAAAAGCTAAAGAAAGATGAAATTTATAATATACAGTTATGTATCACTTAACAACAGCAAGAAATTCTGAGAAATGAGTCATTAAGTGATTTCATCATTGTGCAAACACCTAAGACTTTACTGACACAATCCTAGGTTGTACCATTTCTGCACATGAAAACTATATGGTGATATGGCCAACTGCTTCTAGGTCACAAACTTGTCCAGCACCTTACTGTACTGAATAATGCAGACAAGTGTAACACAATGGTAAGCATTTGTGTACAAAACATATCTAAACATAGAAAATGTACAGTAAAAATATAGTATTACAATATCACGAAACCATCTGTGTATATGTGGCTCATTGCTGAGCAAAATGTCATTATGTGGCACATGACCAGAGAAAGGACTACAGTGAGGCAAGTAGTGTGATCAAACTAAAAAAAAAAAAAAATTAAGGGCGTGGTTACTCTCAGGCTCATGGACATGCAGGTGGGCACTAGAGTGTGAGTTCCCCTCTAAATTTTGTACTTTTAGTGCCTTACTATTCAGGCACTCACTTACTCTGGGGCTAATGCAAGTACTGACCCTCAAGTACAAATATACCTGAGAGTGAGCACCTCCTTAAATTTTGTGCCATTACCACAGACTGTCTTACTCACAAATAAGAAAATTGTATGAAAAAAAGAAAAAAAGAAAAAAAGAAAATTGTATGGCAGGGGTTTTACATAAAAGAAATAAATGAAAATAGCATAGCAAAGATGAAGTAGGACCTCCTATGATCACTTTTCTTAACTCATTTTCTAAATTTAGATATCATGCCTTCATGTTTTCTTTAACATTCGTGAGCATCTGTTGAAAAGTGAAATAAATAGAAAATGCTCTAGGCAAATCTTCTTAGCTGCTAGATTATCTGACTTTGTTGCTGCCCAGAAAGGGCATTGGATAGAGGTAATATGACCAACTAGAGTGAACAAAGATCTTGCCATTCAGGTTCTGATACTCGTGAGGTACAGGAGTTCATCTATTTCTCAAAGTCCAGAAAATAGGCAAGAATGATAGATGTAGGCACACCAGGCACTACCAAATAGAAGGCCAAAAACAAAATGTATATGGCATGGCCACCAGGTGAAATTCCTGGACTGTGTCCATGAGTTTCTCTGTCCATAGATGATGCGTTCATATAGCATTAATGTGAAGTAAGCCAGCTTGTTATAAGCAGACAGGGAATATATTTGGGGAGAAGAATGATGAAACGTATGTTTTGAACAGAACTCAAACAATAAATATCATTGCTGCTCCCTTGAAGGAGTGAATAAATATAGTTTTTAATAAAAAAAAAAACCCATAATGAAGTTTTTAAAATAGGATTATATTTTACAAACAGAAAAGGGACTTTTCATAGCCATATGCCTAAAAGAAATTAAATGAATTCTTACAAATGCATTTCAACAGAGCACAGTAGTATCATGATTAGGAAAAATGTCTCTATACTGACCATATTGAAATTCTTCGACTAAATGTATACTGTACTAATGAAAACTAATGAACACTATTTTCAACTGTCTATTGATTGGGATTTTTAAGCCATTTTTAGTTTTTAGAATGGAAATTAAAATTTGCACTTGAGGCACTAATCATTTGTTATGAGAGAATATATGTGTCTATGTGAATGGGTGTCTTTAGGACCTCAAAATTACCAGAATTTCTGATTCACTATTTTGTGTACATTAGCTCAGTGTCATCTAGTTTAGAATTAACACCAGTGTCAAGTATCATAATAAAATGCGACATGTAAAAGCTCGGTTGTTTCCTGTGTCACGGTGGAAGCATACATATGTATACATATGGAATTTAAACCAAGTTTTAAAAATCAAGCACAATCTTAAATTTCAGCAAGAAATCAAAGACAGCAACTATTATTTTTCCAAATCAGTCACAATGCTTCAAACTTGCTGCTTTTCTCACTTGTATTTAAATGAGCCACATTTCCTCACCGGGTAATAATCATTATCCCAATGTGAACATTTTAATAATACGTAGTGAATTAATCCAAGGATAATAATATTCTCAATCATAAAATCTCTAATGGGTCATAAGTATCTTAAATTGTTAGATCTTCTTATGTAAAAAGGCTTAAGTTATCAGGGATAGAGCTAATCAGGGACTATACAGGTGAGATAATATTTTTCTTTAAATATATTATGAAAATTAAAAATATCTGATGACTTCTTTAAATACTATTGCTTTAAATACCATTTTAAAATACTACTTTATCCAGATAATAATATGTACACATATCTTTAGTTTGGTTTTTGAATATTTTATTATTTTTTAATTTTTTTCTTTCAACTAATCCTGTGACAGATAATGAATATAATATTTTAAATAATACTATCAAGTCTTTCAATGTGGAGAGGATTCAGCTTCCTATGTTATCCTTAAAAATATGGTTGTCAGCTAAGTAGACAGTAAGTCTTTTAAATTAAAGCATAAATCTTCATCTAGAATAAAATATGTGAATTAGTTATTTAGGAATTTATAGAAAACAACTTTGGTGGAATTAGTTAATATATACAATTACCTTAAAATTAAATAATTCTATATGTATAAATGAAATTGTATTATAAAGAAACTATCAGTACTTTGGTTCTTCATGGGTCAGAAGGATTAATGTTATTTAAATTGCCATATTATAGATGCAATACAATTCATATCAAAATTTCAAAGACATTTTTCCCAGAGATAGAAAAAATAATTCTAAAATTCACATGAAACCACAAAGGATTCCAAATAGCCAGAGCAATCTTGAGCAAAAAGAACAGGGCTGGACTCATCTTAGTATCTGATTTCAAAATATGCTAGAAAACTTTAGTAATCAAAACATCATGATACTGGCATAAAAATGGAAACTAAACGTAGTCCATTGGAATAGAATATAGAGCCAGAAATAAAAGCCGTGTATTTATGATTAATCGATTTTTGACAAAAGTGCCAAAAACACAGAATGAGGTAAGGACAGCGTCTTCAATAAACAGTGCTAGGACGATTGGATATCTACACGCAGAAGAATAACAACATAACCTCATCTCACACTACGTGCAAAAATCAACTCAAAGTGGACTGGAGACTTTTTAACACAATACCCGAATCTGGAAGCTTCCTGGAACAAAAGCATTGAGGACAATCTCCAGTGAGGTCTCTGTCTCTCTCTTCCTTTTATAAGGCCACCCTTTCTATTGAATTAGGAATCTACTCTCATGACTTTAATTTTCCTTAATTATCTCCTAAAAGCCCTGTCTCCAAATACAGCCACACTAGTGGTAAAGATTTCAGCAGATGAGTTTTTCAGGGACACAACCTCGTCTTTAGGGAAAGGATCTGCATAGTCAGGAGCCAAGGGGACAATCCTCATTCTTTGCTCCTTCTGACTCCTATTTTCTCCATGTGAATTCAAAATTTACTCAAAAAAGCAAATTTATATAAAATAAATACCAAGGGTTGGTGTATATACACAATCATGTGAATATATTAAATACAGCTATTGCCATGACATTTTATTAAATAATATATCAGAATATAATTAAAAAACTTCATTCCACAGACATAAGACATATGCTTTGACATTCTGTTACATTCTAAAAAATCAGTCCTAAACCTGTACTGTCAGAAAGAACCAGTCTGTTATAAAATTATTCAAAGTCAACAAGTAAATTTCAGTATTTAGCAAACGTAGATTGTATATGTAGCGAAATTTCACATGCCCCATTTGGGAAAAAGATTGTTATGAATTAAAATTAATTAGACTCAAAGGGAAAACAAATATAAATATTAAGGATATGATCAATGGAGATGCTTAAAATATGGCTGAAGCTGCACTTACTCAAGGTTTAGAATCCAAAGGAAATTCAGACTAGACCTTACAATAGTCTGAGGTCAGTGGAATTTATAGAAAACAAATTAACAAAGTTATTGAGACTAAAAAGATTTATCATAATAAATTTAAGAAATTTCCTAATCATTGAAAGCTTAATTCTATTTAGCTGCTATTTACTTAAAAAGCAGCATTTGTAAGTAGTCTATATACATGGTATTCTTAGATGTAATTATCAATGATGCAGTCTTACTTTACACTGTGATGCTATTTGAATGTTACAGTTCTAAATAAACCTTCAAACTAAATGAGGCAAAGTCCATTCAAAATGGTATAATGCATAATTGCATACCAATTTAACTCTGATTCCATTATACGCAAGTATAAAACTCCCATTTCAAATTAATATAGCTAATGCTGTAATGAGAAATTGACAGCGTTAAATGCTACAACCTAAGATGTCAAGTGTCTTATCGCTCCCAGATAGAGACCTTTTTTATCCTGAGGTAAGTGTGAACTACAGATGATATATTAATATTCCAATATTTCAACCTGTAAGCATTAAAATGTCATCTAATGAATTTTGTGGTTAAATATAATTTGACATATTTTAATCTGTTCAATTACAATGAGTAATTTTGGTACTTTGTTTCAACTTTTAAGAAAGTGACTTTTCCACAATACATCTCTTAAGGAATTATCTATCAACATAATTAGAAATTAATACATATATTGAATGGCCTAATGAAAAGGATTGTAAATTGATGTGGAATTCTTTGCAATTGCAGTATGGGTCTAATTAGTGATATTTTATTTACCCATTGCCTTTCCAACCCCATCTTTTATTAAATATGGAGCAAAAACGTGGCTGATATGTATTAGCTCTGGTGTAAGAAGAGTTTTAAGAATATGTGGTTGATAAAGTGATATGCAAGAAAGATTTGAAATGAAACCTCTGGTTTGGCTCAGCACCTATAGCTCAACCGGCTAAGGCGCCAGCCACATATACCTAAGGTGGCGGGTTTGAATCCCCAGTCTGGACCCGCCAAACAACAATAACGGCTGCAACCAAAAAAAATAGCCGGGCATTGTGGCGGGCGCCTGTAGTCCCAGCTACTTGGGAGGCTGGGGCAGGAGACTCGCTTGAGCCCAGGAGTTGGAGGTTGCTGTGAGCTGTAATGCCACAGCACTCTACCCAGGGGGACAGCTTGAGGCTCTGTCTCAAAAAAAAAAAAGAAACCTCTGGTTTATTGTACAGCAACTATTTTACAAGCCACTTGAAGCTAATCTATTCAGTCAAAAATTAAGGCATTATTTGTTCTATTTCTATACAATAAAAAAGCACTTATAAATATATGTCTAATCCGCTTTGGGCAGCATTATTCTTAGTAAACATAGGGAATTGTCAAAGTAACGTGTTGCTAACTTGCAGTGCTCAGTGTACCAAGTATATTTTCCTTCTGATGAAGGAAATAAGGACATTGCTTCACGACCATCTCTGAAATTTTGAATATTGCTGTTCACTGCTTTGTGTGGGCTTTATGATCTTAGAGACTGAGTATCACTTTATTGCCCTCAGTAGAGCACCCTGGCATCACAGCTCACAGCAACCTCCAGCTCTTGGGCTTAGGTGATTCTCTTGCCTCAGCCTCCCACGTAGCTGGGACTAGAGGTGCCCACCACAACGCCCGGCTATTTTTTGTTACAGTTTGGCCACAGCTTTGTTCAAACCTGCCACCCTCAGTTCAAACCTACCGCCCTACTCACTGAGTCATGGGCACTGCCCATGATCTTAATTCTTTAGGGATGCTCTTACTAGCCAAAATTATTTTATTGTGTAAATAAAAATTATATTCACCTATCCAAAAATTTTATATGTATTATGCTTTTCTTAGTGTTTTTAGTGAATATTACAATCATTTATTAGAATGGACAGAAAAATATCTATTAAAGTAGAATATATATTTATTAGCAATATAAACTCTAAATATCTCCATTCCTAAGCACATCAAAGTCTTTAATGCACTATGCCTCCTACAGGTGTGTAGGGGTGTGTGTGTGCATGTTTTTTAAAGGATTTCAAAATCTAAAAGCTTTCTGTGAATGTTTGATCTTTTACCAATATTTTGCTGGAAAGGTCCCTGGGCAGTTTATTTGTGGAAACTTTTTTCTATTATCTCTGTTCGACTTCTGGAATTGCATATTATGACATCACCCAGAGTCACTAAAAATGAATTTAATAATGAATAGCGGCTTAGTTTTCCAACTGTCTGATGAACTTATCAATTCCCCTTCATTCCTATTTACAGAGTATGAGTCAGATTTCCTTTGAAGGAATAAAAGCCAAATCTTATGTTAACTGTATTCTTGTTTACATATATCCTGAACCATAAACTTGTCTCTATATTTATTATTTATTTATTACAGTTTTTGGCTGGGGCTGGGTTTGAACCCGCCACCTCCAGCATATGGGGCCGGTGCCCTACTCCTTTGAGCCCCAGGTGCCACCCACTAGTCTCTACTTTTAACTGGGCGAGTCACAAGATATTTTGCTATCATTGAAAAACAGAATAAAAATGATACCCTTCTCCACCCTCAACAGATATACACACACTCTCTCATTACCATCCACACAGATCATGATTCTATACAAAGAAATAAATCCATTTAGTCTACCCCAACATAGATGCCAACAAACTCAGAACATCATAAGTAGTTTGTAATACTCCTGGACAAATAGGGCAGATTACACATGGAATAAATAAGAAAGATGTTGAACAAATATTATGATTATCTTTGTTTTATGATCAATTATTTTGCCATATGAATGATGTAATTGCATAAAAGTGTTTAACTTGGCAATTTCAAGTTTACCTTAATAATAGTTAACATTAATGTTACAAAGGTACTACTAAGAGTACACTAATATACTACTTCATATGAATACAATAATGTACAGAGGACTGTATTACTGATCCCATGCTACAATTTAAAAGTTAAATTTTAAGTTCAATTGGATGTAAAGTAACAAAAACTTGAAACCAAAGTCTGTAACCTAAAGATGATCAATGCGGCCTTATAACCCTTGTGCTCCCTTTCTCTTCCTTCTATACAAGAAAACCTTGGTTAAAATACTCTAGATATAAAAGTCTAGAGGCTCAAGTCTATTTTAATATTGTTTTCTGTTTCTTTAACTTGCCTTAAGAGCAATTCTATAAAGGAATATTAAATACAAAAGGGCGTGGGACAATTTACATTAATGATGTATTTATGTTACATTTTCAGGTAGGCAATTATGATCCTTTTCCTTTAATATAAATTACTTTTACTAAATGGTCAAAGTTTGGGTGATGTGGCACTCGAAGGATGCAAAAGACAGCAGCAACAAAAAGCAAGTCTGAGCTAGTATTTAACTTCAAAGGATTTTTAATTTTGTAAATGTCATCTTACTTGAATTACTTTGCAGTCCCATTTACATTAATCTCTCTACATTTTAAAAAGCATAACTAAAACACGAAAATGTAAAGCTTCAACCGCTAACAAATCAATTAACACATTCAAAGCATGAACCCACAGCTGTACTGGCTTTAGCCGTTTCTATGTTCAGTAAAGCAATGGATGCTATTGGACCTCACGATTCTTATTTCACATAATCCAGTTACTTGCTTTTAAAATACAAGTGGCTTTCTGCCATATAGGTGGGTGATATTACATTTGGTTTAATGGTTCATATAAAAGGGATTTTGACTGATTGTTAATATCTTATGAACATATTATTTTAGAATAAAAATATAATTCCAGACTGTAGAAAGTGGACATGGGACAGAAACCTAACTCTGGATAAATACTAAGAATGATTGGGAGAGACATTTCAGCCACCTGTGAGACAGAGACAGACAAAAATAATAAACAACCCTCCTTAATCCTCTGCCTCTTCTCAGCTGTGTGATTGAACAACTCACTATCGGGGCATCTCCGCCCTACTGCCTGGGTAGCTTTATTAGATCAGCTGTTCTCTATTGGTTTTGTACCCACATTAAACATTTGACAATGACTGAAGACATTTTTGATACCACAACAGAGCACAGGGGTAGAGGGTTGGCAATACTGGCACATTGTACATAAAATGCTGTGAAATGGAATAAATGTCCTATAATGTACAGGAAAGCCCCACGCAACGAAGGATTATCCAGTCCCAACTGTCAGCAGGGTCGAAATAGAGAAACTCTGAAGTGGGAGGTATTTCTCATTTCTATACGTATGATTTTAGGGTGGATTTTTTTTTTTTTTTTAGAATTATAGCATAAGGGATAATAAAGGAATTCTATCTCTCTTTACCAATTCAGTTTTTCCAAAAAGTTTGAAGAATCAGTAACTTGGAGATCAAAATGTTTCTGCCAGAATCTTTCTATAAACTAATTTCAAATTAATGACTTTGAATGTACTATCTTAAGGCTAATATTTCATTTTCTTTTTCTTTTTTTTTTTTTTTTTGAGACAGAGCCTCAAGCTGTCCCCCTGGGTAGAGTGCCATGGCATTACAGCTCACAGCAACCTCCAACTCCTGGGCTCAAGCGAGTCTCTTGCCTCCGCCTCCCAAGTAGCTGG
>CAUYTI010155755.1:0-12008 GCA_963575145.1 Galago senegalensis | reverse complement strand
AAGCGGCTAAGACGCCAGCCACATACACCTAAGGTGGCAGGTTCGAATCCAGCCCGGACCTGCCAAACAACAATAATGACTGCAACCAAAAAAAAAAAAAAAAGATAGCCGGGCGTTGTGGTGGGCGCCTGTGGTCCCAATAACTTGGGAGGTGGAGGTAGGAGACTCACTTGAGCCCAGGCGTTGGAGGTTGCTGTGAGCAGTGAAGCCATGGCACTCTACCCAGGGTGATAGCTTGAGGCTCTGTCTCAAAAAAAAAAAAAGAAAAAAAAGAAAATACATTTTTTGGTATACTTTATGTGTAGAATTATATATATTATTGGTTTTAAATCTTACCATCTTTAATTTTTAACAAGCAAGTTTGAACTGTCACATATCAATATTTTATAGATAAGAGCCATTTTATTATTTTTGGAAAAGTGTTTTGCCACAATTTTTACTAATAGATCTAAACATATTTAGGCATTTTATAAAATTTAAGAAGCCAAAACAAACTTATACTTATGTTCAGCAATTTATGTTTTCATTTTTATCTTATTTGGATATGATATAGACATCTAATGAGTTATCTATTACTTAATTTAAAATAATATAACTTAATAAATAAATAAAATAATATAATATAACTTTAAGACTTCAGATCATGTGAATAGTTTATTTATAAAAATTTACTTCAGGCAGCACCTATGGCTCAAGGAGTAGGGTGCTGGCCCCGTATACTGCGGATAGTGGGTTCAAGCCCAGCTCTAGCCAAAGCTGCAAAGAGAAAAAAATTTACTTCATTTTCATGTACCTAATTTATTCATTTTACATACAAATTATATAACAATTATCTAGATGAAAATTGAAATATTAGACAAAGCTAGACATATTCCACTTTATTTTCTTGTTAATCATTCTTATATTCTGTGAATATTAAGTGTGTAAGAAAGAAACTTAAAACTCAATCTATGGGTATTTTGCTGATAACTCAGAAGACATAACTGTTTTAATTAAACCAATGATATCAAATTAGCCTTAAAGAATTTCACAAAAAAGATCTTCTGTTTTAGGCTAGATTTATAGTTTTCTAAAGTTTGTGTCAAACTCTTACTACTTAAAACATCTACCAGAGAAAAATGTAAATCTTTTTTTTTTTTTTTGAAGCAGTCTCACTATGTTGCCCTCCGGTAGAGTGCTGTGGCATCACAGCTCACAGCAACCTCAAACTCTTGGGCTTAAGTGATTCTCTTGCGTCAGGCTCCTAAGTAGCTGGGACTATAGGCATCCACCAAAATGCCCAGCTATTTTTTGTTGCAGTTGTCATTGTGGGTTAGCTGGCCCAGGCCTGGTTAGAACCTGCCAACTTCAGTGTGTGTGGCTGGTGCTGTAACCACTGTGCCAAAAAAGGTAAAACTTTCTAACCAGCAAACCCAGGCAAAAATGTATGCTGAAAACTTTGAAAAAGTTTCAATTTTACTAATAATTTTAAAACCAGTGTATTAAAGATGTAAGTCATAGGAACTAAAAGACATATGGGTTTGTTTTCATATAATTTATATAAGCATTCATTTATTTAAGCCAATCTGAATAGAATTCCTTAGGTTTCTAGCTGACTATGCCAGATTTTATAATGTAGTCACAACATATTACATAATATTTGTACATATGCATAAATATACATAAATCTATCAATATACACACACAAAGATCTTGCAGCTTTGATTTAGGATATTAGTAATGAGATAGTAAACACACAAACTTGCAGTTAGATCCAAATCGTATCTCTAACAAATGAAGCCTATTTATGTAGGTAAACTTTGTCCCAGTATGTAATCTAAAGAAAAGTTTTGAGTCAAGCCATTTTCTTAGCACTTTGGTTTTAAAGAACTGCTTTTTTATTCTGGTTTCAAATGAGTTTAAGGCTAAATTGTTAATGTTTAAATTTTAGCTGGGACTGCCTGGATTGTTTGAAAATCAAAATGTTCAAATAGCCTTAAATTTTCAGTAACAAATCTGTATTTTGTTGGTTGGTCTCGTTTTCTTGACCAGTCAATGCAAGTGGGGGAGCATTTTAGCAGGATTTTTTTCTCCCCCCTTCAGCTTTTTCTTTTCGTCTTTCTGTGCGGCAGAGACAGCAATTTTTCTACTAGACAGGTATCATTTATCATTACTCTGAGATATTTGCCTATTTGATCTGGGAGCCTCACTTTTACAAACATTTATCTAGTTCATTCCTTTTATACTACCAATCCTTCAATTAACTATTCTATCACCCGAAGCAATTGCTAGTCAGGCAAACCTAAATTTACATTTCCAAAGGGTGTCTGGGCTGTTGGTACCATGGATCTGTTGTAATTTGTAACAGCATTAATTTGAAAGCCCTTTAAGACTTTTAAAAGATCTTGGCTGAAACACCATAAGCAGTGAATTTTATCTCTAAAGGAAGAGCAAAATCAGCGTATTTAAAGTAAGCAGAAAAAAAATAGTAGAGAACTTCGAAGGCTTTATATGTTAATTCTATAGTCTTAGGGATTTTTTAAGGAGTTTAAATCTTGACCAATAGAGCTTTGAATTTTTCTTTATGTAATTTAATTTGCCTATCAGCTTAAACATATGCATGAGAACAGGCCATATGATGTAAACAGCTAGAGTTCCAGAAAACCTTGGGATGCTTTAATGTTTGAGAATCCCATTACTTTTCATATTAATCTGAGAACAAAGAAAATTGTATAAATAATATCAGAGAATGTCAAGAGTTTGGACTGTTATTTTAGATTGTGATGACCACCCTAGTCGCTTTTAATTAATTAAGCATCCTGTGCCTGACACTTATTAAGTTTATTTTCATCCTCTGAAGTTTTTAGAAATAATCAAGGGAAAGGAGCCAAAGTGTCAATATTTATAGATTCATATAACAAAACCAAAATAAAAACCACGATAAAAGTGTTCAGAAAAATTTTAATCCAGGTATGTAGATCAAACAAAATAATAAATTAGGTGCACAAGAAAAAAACAAAAGGAAATTCAGCATAAAAGACATTCCTCTCATATAGAACATAAACTCTGTAGAATCCAGAGTACTCAAACCAGAGCAACACTTGTCCTTATGCAAGAAAAGACAAAAAGGTTTTATTATCCAAGAGAGTTATTAATTCCTTCAGTTCAAGTGGCCTTATAAACAAACCAATACCTGAATGAAGTTTTTGCCACAAAGAAAAACTATTGGCTCAAGAGAAGACTCACAAAGACAGAAAAGGTGAGCCATGAAAGCAGAAAGCTCAAGAGGCTCAAGTGAGTACTGTATACCAGCTCTAAGAATTGCTAATGCCTTCTGATTGTGATTGTTGTTCAGATCCCACTTCTGACACCATTTATGTTAATCTACAAACAGAGAGAGGCTCTCTAAAAGAAACTGATATTTATTTGGGAATAGGACATTTCCATGGTAATACATGTGCTATAGTAAATACAGCATTCAGGGAGATAAAAAAAGACAAAGACTTTGAAAGAAAAATTAAGGGCCTGGTGTGGTGACTCAGACCTATAATCCTATCACTTTGGACAAATAAGGGGGGCAGTTTGCCTGAGCTTCAGATCTGAGCAAGAGCTTCAGGTCTGAGCAAGACCCCATCTCCAAAAATAGCCTGGTGCTGTGGTGGGTGCCTATAGTCTCAGCTACTTGGGGGAGGCTGAGGAAAAAGGATCCCTTGAGCCCAAGAATGTGACATTGCTGCGAGCTATAAAGCCACAGCACTCTTCTGAGAGTGACAAAGTGATACTCTGTCTCAAAAAATAAAAAATTACAGAATTGTTTTAAGGTCCTCTGAGACTGGCTGCTGACTCTGAGTGTCTTCAGCATGAATATTGGTTTCAAACATATAAAATCATTATTACTAGTAATTCAAACACATCAAGATATGACTCTTCCCTTAAGTAATTCCACATGAACTCTTCAGTTGGCCAGGCAGTTGGTAGGAATATATTGTCACAGAAATATTTTTTGTGTAAGGCTGTAATGATCTTTGTTCAAAGTTGTGGTTTTTGCACAGTCTTTTTATGATAGTTTTTGTTATATTTGTGCATGAGAACCCTCTCTTCTTAGTCTTCCCAGCTCTATTCACCAGATTGTGTGTGTGTGTGTGTGTGTGTGTGTGTATGTGTGCATGTGTGTTTAACACAGGTGACTCTATTTTGATTCTGATAACTTTCACAGCCTGTTTATTTTAAAAGATACAACTTGGGAGCACCCAAATGGAAGAGATGCATAGGGCAAGATATGGAAAGAGTTAGTGAAGCTCCCATATTGTCTGCAAGAGCATCACCCTCCTGACACTTATACATTTTCACCAACCTGGAAGCTCTCTAAACCCCATTCTTTTGAGATTTTATAGGAGGCCTATTATATAGGCATGATTGACTAAATCATTGGTTGGCTATTGGTGTGTAAGTCACTCTCCAGGCCCTCTAACTTTTCCTTTAATTACACGATTGGTTCCTCTGGCAATAAGTCCTCATCTTTTGGTTGCATAGGAACTTTCCATAAGTCACTTCATTAACATAAACTCAGATGTGGTAGAAAGTGACTTGCTTAGAATCACAAAAGATGCTCCTTCATTCACCTTAATTGTCATTTTCACTTAGGAAATTCCAAGGGTTTTAGGAGCTCTGTGCCTGGAATAGGAACTGATACAATATGTGTATATATATTTCTTACCGCAATAACACACACCTTCATTGTTGAAAATTGAACATTATGGTTAGATAAATATTAGCAGCATCTCTCCTATTCATCTAATATTTCATATAGTGCTGGAATCTTTTCTATGGTATTCCTAGCTCTTTCTAAATAAATAGGAAACTAATCTCTTTGCAAAATAACCCACTGCATTAATAGGATACTATAATTGTTATGTTCTAATTTATATTGCATCTAAATCTGGGCCACTGAAACTTTTTGTCCATTGGCTATAGTTTTGTTCTTGATAGCAATAACTGCTATGTACCTTGCCCTCAATTTATCTATACAAATACCTATATTTGATGCATAATTCCTCATGTAGTATATTGATAATGTTGACAGAAAAGAAGCCATACTCTTCAAAATAATTTAAAGAGGTTGACTCTGAGCCAAATCAGAGGACCATGACCCAGAGCCACATCCAAGTCTTGAGCAAGTGGACTTGAGGTGGTGAAGTTGCAGTTTGATTTTATGTATTTTAGGGAGATGGATATTACAGGTGAGACGGGATACCCAAGAAGATTGAGGTCTAGGAGAACAGGTCTTCTCAAGGAGACCACAAGAATACACCTGCAGGGTCCTCCCTATGCTGACTCAGCTCTTGGGAATTTGCAAACTTAACTTCCTGCAACATGGAAATTTCCAAGTTCTGTGAAATCCTGTAGTTCTGTAGGGGCTGGAAGACCATCTCCCTCTTGATTCAAAGTGGCCAATAAGAAGGGTACCTGTGGAGTGGAACTTTTTAACTGTCAATAAAAAGGGACAGATCAAGCCAGTAGGGGAGTGTGGCCATTTGGAATCTTCTATGCCATAAGCTCCCGGCTGGTGAATAAAGCCCTTCCTCTTATACACGTGGTGTTTGGGTGCTTTTTCTCTCCATTGGGCCTCATCTTCCTGCAACACAGGGAAGGCATAAATCAATCTGTGGAAAATACACATTGGTTTGGCCAAAAAAGGTGGACATCTGGCAGAAGGAGTTTATAGGTTATAGGCTGAAAATTAGGCTCTGTCTAAAAAACTGGGAGCCAGTGAAAAGAAATGCTTAAGATAAAGGGTCTGTTAATTAGCGTGGTTTGTTATGTATATTGAGGACCTGTAGGTAGGTCTTGCATTGCCTTATGCTTGTCAGTGAGTCACAAAAGACATCTCTAAGCACAGGAGGGGGCATGACGAAGAAATCTTATCTCCTTTCTCATGGCTAGCAACTCAATGTAAGGGATCCTCTTGGCCTAGAGGGGGTCCAGTCAGTCAGTCACTGAGGCAGGAGCCTTAAGATTTGATTTTAATTCAAAGTAATGTTTTTTTAAATAAAAATTAAGAGGTCATTGTTTTGGACACAGCTCCTGCCCTAGGGCCCAACAAACCAAACTAAAAATAAAAATGTAGTCATCACTAAACCTGAACGTAGTTGTAATCTCCTTTACAAGAACTCAAGAGAGAGATAACAATTTCCCAAACAGGCCTGTTTAGAATCTCAATCAGCAAAACAATGAAGTTCCCTCTGCTTACACAAAAGAATGGTAATTTGATGTGACCTGATGTTAACTAATCAGTTATTTTTCTATTGTTCCCTCTACAAGTAACTAATACACTCTCTCTTTGCTCCTGCTTTCTTTAGCCCTTGTCTATCTATAAAGCCAACTTCCTGGGCTCAGCTCATTAGAGCAAGCACTCCATTTTATGAAATGAAATATTGACCAAATCTAGAATCACAAGACCAGTTGAGATCTTTAAACCAAATTTGTTGTAATTTTGTCTTTTGACACATTTTTAACAAGGACTTGACAATGTCATTGGGAAATATCCAGTTCCTAGTTGTTTGCTTATGCTGTATCCATCAGAAATGGTTCAACTTCAAGGAAAAGCACATACAACTGTAGTAGCTTGTGAAGTGAGGATGTCCTCACATAACTAGACATCTAGAGATAGGCAATTGCTGATGTTTGTTCGATGGTTCAGCATTGCTCAGAAATGTTTTCTTTGCAATTTTCTAGCTCTTTCTGGTTGTTTTCTATGTTTGAGAAAAGAAAAAAAAGAGTGCTATATTTTTTATTTTTGTCAAGGAAGCAAAATTTTCTCCCAAATACAACTAAACTGTATGGCTTATTTACCATTGTGTTCCAGCCCTTAGTAGCATGTGGCACTTCGTATGTGATCACTAAATGTTACAAAGCTAATACATGAATGAATGTTTATATCCGCACAGCAACCTTAGCAAAACTCTGGCCTTCAAGGAATTCAGACCAGAGAAGAGGTAAATATAAAATCAAAATACAAAGCAATCACAAGGCTCCCATTCCTCTTTCTTAGGGAAAGAGAAACCCCAGTAATAGGAAGCAACTAAAATGAGACTTATTTGAGTAATATTTCTTGCTTTTTAGTAATTTGAAATTTATACAAGGAATCTAATGGTGTACACTTGATTGTTTTCAAATAAAAATATATTAAATTTAAAATAAGGGATCAATACATTTTTGTAGATGCATTCCTAGTGAAATATCCAAAACCAAGGATAAAGGAAAATAGTAAAAGTTTTAAGGAAGCAAAACCTGAAGCTTGTTAGAAATGCAAAAATCTCAGACCTTCTGAATTAAAAATCCAATCTGATTTTTATGATGATACCCAGGTGATTTTGGAATGTGTACACCCTTCCATTTTTACTTCCTTCACCATCAATTTTTCTTAATTATGTTATTATATAACAAGTGTTCTATTCTTTTGAATACTCCTACTAAGAACTTTCAATATTACTATTATAATTACATCGATGTCATTTATATAGAACTAAGTAATATGGCTTGTTCTAAGGGGAAGAAAATGTGTAAATTAATCAGAGCTTCTCAACCTTGGCCTGAATGACCTTTGGGGTCCTGTCTGCTTTGTTATGGAGGGCTCTCCTGTATACTGTAGGTTTTCAGCAGCATTCTTGGCCTCTACTCATTAGATGTCAGTAGCAATCCCTGCTGCTGTTGTGAAAACCAAAAGTGTTCCCAGATATTGCCAAATTGTCCCAGGGGGAAAAATGATCCCTGAGTGAGAAATAATGTTTTACATTAAAATATTACCATCTGACATGGAATTTTCTGAGTGGTGCCTCTTAATTTCTTTCTGTGTCTTTCTTTACTTCTCAATTTATACCCAGCTGTTACTGTTTACTATATTTCATGTCCTTCCGTTCACAGGCAAACAACAAAGATATTTCAGGTTTAGCTCCAGACTTTAACAATAAAGAGAATCAAGTGTTTGGGGGCAGTTCTCAGTACCTATAAAACTTATATTTACATTATCCTGTAGTGTATAAATTATGCAAGATGTCTAAAAACCACTGTATACCTTAATTTAAAACTACTGCTAAAAATGCTAATCATTAGTTGAGCCTACAGTGAGTTATAGTATTTGGCTAGTGAAGAGTTTTGCCTTAATACTGATGGCTGATGGATCAGGGTGGTGGTTGCTGTAGGTCATAGTAACAGTGGCAATTTCATCAAATAAGACAACAATGAAATTTGCCACATTGATTAACTCTTCCTTTTACAAAATATTTTTCTATAACATGTGATGCTGTTTGATGCACAATAAAACTTCTTTCAAAATTTGAAATAATTCTCTCAAAGTCTCTGCTGCTTTATCAACTAAGTTGATACAATAGCTAAATATTTTTTTATTTCAACAATATTGACAGCTTCTTCACCAGGAATAAATTGCTTTTCAAGAAACCACTTTCTATGCTCATCCATAAGAAACAATTCCATCAGAGGAATCACCCTTTATAGCAACTATAGCATTAGAAAATGTATTTCTTAAATAAGGAGATGGGAAAGTCAAAATTATTCCTTGATCCATAGGCTGCAGAATGGATGCTATTAGCAGACATGAAAACAGCATTGATCTCTTTGTACATCTCTGTCAGCGCTCCTAGGTGACCAGGTGCGTTGTTGAGGAACAGTAATAGTCCAAAAGGAATCATTTTCCTAAGCAGTAGGTCTCAACAGTAGACTTAAAATATTCAGTAAACCATGCAATAAACAAATGTATGGTCATCTGGGATTTGTTATTCCAATCATAAAGCACAGGAGAGTATATTTAGTATAATTCTTTAGGACCCTAGGATTTCCAGAATGGTAAGAGAGCAGTGGATTCAACTTAAAGTTACCAGCTGCCTTAGCCACTAACAAGAGCATCAGCCTCTCTGTTGAAACTTTGAAGCGAGGCATTGACTTCCCCTTTGTAGCTATGAAAGTCCTAAATGACCTCTTCCTCCAATATAATGCGGTTTCATCTACATTAAAAATCTGTTGTTTAGCTAACTCTGTCAATGATCTTAGCTAGATCTTGTGAATAACTTGCTGCAGCTTCTACCTTAGCACTCGCCGCTTCACCTTGCACTTTTATGTTCTGAAGATTTCTTTCCTTAAACCTCGTGAGCTAACTCTTCTAGCTTTAGATTCAGAGTTTTCTTCCGCAGCTTCTCCACCTCTCTCAGCCTACACAGAATTGACGGGCATCAGGGCCTTGTACTAGATGAGGCTTTGGCTTGAGAAAATGTGGCTGGCTTGATCTTTTATCCAAACCACTCAAACTTTTTCCATATCAGCCATAAGGCTGTTTTGTTTTCTTATGATTCATGTGATTAAAATGTTCATTAGAGTGTCATTTTTAATTTCCTTCCAGAACTTTTTTTATATCTACAACATGGCTACCCATTTAATCTGAGACTCCTGTTTTCAGCCTGTCTCAGCATTCAGCATGCCTTCTTCGTTAAGCTTAATTATTTCTAGGTGTTGATTTTAAGTGAGCAATGTGCAGCTCTTCCTTTCACTTGAACACTTAGAGGCTATTGTGGGGTTATTAATTGGCCTAATTTTAATATTGTTGTATCTCAGGGAGTAGAGAGGCTTGAGAGGAAGGAGAGAGGTGGGGAAACATACATACTTATTTCTAAAGTCCAGAATCTTATAATGGGTGCTACTCATGATGCTCCAAAACAGTTACAATGGTAGCATCAGAGATCACTGATCACAGATCACTGTAACAGGCGCAATAATGAAAAAGCTTGAAATACTGTGAGAATTACAGCAATGTGACACAGAAACATGAACTGAGGCCAGGCTATTGACAAAATGGCACTGAAAGACTTGCTTGATGCAGGGTTGCCACAAACCTCCAATTTATTTTAAAAAAAAAAAAATCCCCACAATATCTACCCACCACAATAAAGTGAAGTACAGTAAAACAAGGCATGCCTGTACTTGGATTTGCTTTTTATTTTGCTATTATATCTCCTCTAACAATTTTTTTTAAAAAAACAAAGGGTGAAAGGACAGTGAATTTTCTGAGTTCTACTTGTCCAAAAATGTCTCAGCTTGGCCCTTAGTAGTTTGGCCGAGTAAAGAATTCTATATTCAGTAACCTTTGCACCCAGAACTTTGAAGACGTTTTTCCCACCATTGTTAATGTGAAGTCTGATACCTGTCCTGTTATTCTTTGTATATGTGAGTGTATATCTGCTGTCTTACTATAGGTGGAAATGTATAAGGTTGCCAATATGTGACCATTTTTTCCTTACAAACCAATATTCATATTATTTAATCTAACATTTGCTTTCTATTTATCTGCCTTGTCCTATTTGTCTTTTATCCCCTTGATCACCTTCTTTTGGATTTTGTTATTATCTTTTTCTTCATTATTTTGAACATATAACTTCTTTTCTTTTTCTTTCTTCCTTCCTTCCTTTCTTTCGTTCATTCGTTCTTTTTTTTTTTTTTTTTTTGAGACAGAGTCTCTTTGTTGCCCTTGGTAGAATGCCATGGCGTCATAGCTCACAGCAACCTCCAGGTCTTGGGCTTAAGAGATTCTTTTGGCTCAGTCTCCTGAGTAGCTGTGACTACAGGCCCCCCATCACAATGCCTGGCTATTTTTAGAAACAGGCTCTTGTTCAGGTTGGTCTTGAACCCATGAGCTCAGGCTTCCACCCACCTTGGCCTCCCTGAATGCTGGGATTATAGGCATGAGCCATCAAGTCCAGCCAATATACTTTTTTTTGCCCTTAGTGATTACACTAGAAATTATAACAGGCACTAGTGACTTACCAAAATCAAACAGTGCATGGTAACTTGATATTTTTTCCTCACCCCTGATAATGTTATATAAAGACCTTTGCACACCTTCACTACATTTACTTCTTCCAGAATTATGTGTTTTGGGTTTATATATATCAATTTGCTCTAGCACTCAAACAAAATTGTTTTGTTTGTGTACAATGTTTATTTAGATTTCTTCCCATCATTTTATATTCTGTTTGCCTTTCATTTGTCCTCTGGACTCTGGCTACCAACAGGTACACTTTTCCTATGGCCCAAACAATCCCCTCTAGAGGTGTCATGTGAATTTTAGGAGTCTTTATTTCCCTGAGACTGATTTATCCCAGCTTTATCTTTGATAAATGTTTGGTTACAGAATTCTAGGATGGCAAGAGATTTCTTTTAGCACATTCATGGCATAATTTCATTTATTTCAATTTTAAAAAGTCAGCATCAGTCCTACTGTTGCTCCTTTAAAGATAATCTGTCTTTTTCTGCAGCCATTGTTAAGATTTTTACTTTGGCCAGACACAGTGGCTTACACCTATAATCCCAGCATTCTGGGAGGCTGAGATGAGTGGATTACTTGAGCTCAGAAGTTCAAGACCAGCCAGAGCTGGTCTTTTTTCTCTAAGAAAAAAAAGAAGAAGAAGGAGAAGGAGGAGGAGAAGGAAAAGAAGGAGGAGGAGGAAGAAAGAAGAAAGAAAAAAAAAGGAGAAGGAGGAGGAGGACAGGAAGAGGAAGAGAAAGAGGAGGAGGAAGAGGAGGTAGAAGAAGATGAAGAACAACAACAACAACAATAACCGTGGCTCACGCCTGTAATCCTAGCACTCCAGGCGGCCAAGGTGGATGAATTGCTTGAGTTCATGGGTTTGAGACCAGCCTGAGCAAGAGCTGTCTCTACTAAAAATACAAAAAACTGAGGCAAAAGGATTGCTTGTGCTCAAGAGTTGGAGGTTGCTGTGAGCTATCATGACACTACGGCACTCTACTCAGGGCAACAGCTTAAGACTCTGTTTAAAAGAAAACAAAACCAAAAATACAAAAAACTTTTTCTTTTTTTCTTTTTTTTTTTTTTTTTAATTTTTTTTTTAATTGAATGTTAACTATGTACATTAATGCACTTCTGGGGTACAGTATGGGGTTTTCACATGCATTCTGAAATACTTCCATCAAACTGGTCATCACAGCCTTCATGTCATTTTCTC
>CAUYTI010155754.1:0-13912 GCA_963575145.1 Galago senegalensis | reverse complement strand
CGATGTGCCCTCGGCGGTTGGGGTCGTTGTACTGAAGCAGGTACTCCCGTTTAAGCCGGGCTCTTATAGCTAACCGCTCGGCTTGCGCCTTCCGGGTTTCTGGAGATTGGTCATATTCGGCTGGGTCGAGGGTCTGGGGCAGAGTGGCAAGGGGAGCCGGAACATACTTAGGGAACGACTTTGGAGGCGCCAAAGGGTTCGACATCTTGGCGCGACCCCCCCCCCCGTGCACAACTGCGCCTGCGTGGCTCTAAAGCCCGCCCCTTTATTCTGACCTTTAGCCTCTGGAACTGCGCCTGCGCATTAGCGGGAAGTTGCGGATAGCATTCACCCTGGAGCTAAGGCCCGGCTTCCGGGACGCTCTGACTCACTGCTAGCGATCTGACCATGCGCAATATCTTCTCTCCACCCCCCCATCAGCCAGTCTCTCCTTTCCTCCTGGCAGCCGTATCTCTACTGACATAACCAGAGCTTATTACGTAAAGGTTAAGCTGTGGGATTCTGGGAAATGAGACCGAGTGTGGAGTCGGAAGTCCTGGTTTTCAGTGTGGGTTTGCCCACGCTGCGTGACTTTGGATAAGTCACTTAAAATCTCCTTGTCCTGGAGATAATGACCCCTATTCTATCCATCTGGCAAAGTGGTTGTCAGGATCAAATAAACCAATGAATATATGACAGACTGCTTTGTGAAACATAGTTCTCTACCTAAGGAAAAGAGAATAAGCTTTTTTTGTGCGTTACTACGTTAGGTTCATAGAGCACAAATATAAACTTGTTTTTTATATGTACAAAGTAATGATTAATATTCATTTGATTAATGAATAATGAAAATTAATGATTTATATGTGCAAATTAATGATTAATATAATATATATACAAAATAATGATTAATGTTATAATAGAAATGTTGCCTAATGGCTGTAGTAGATTCAGGAAGAAAATGGAAGTATTGAATAAAACTCATGCAGGAATAATATCTTAGTTGAAATACTAAAATCTCTTACCTAAAATCCTTAGCATTCTTGTGATAACAGAAAACATCCTTGCAGATATGAAAATCCACATCGGGACACTGTATCTTATTATATAGGATGATTTGGGCAGAAAACTAAGATAATTGTAAATAAAAGCTTTTCTATCCCTATCGTCCTTCTCCTTCCCCTAGTACCACCAAGGGTAAAAAGCAACTTCACGTTACACAGCAGGGTCTTTGGGTACCAATAAAATACTCCTTCCGGGGAAAAATGTAAACATTTTTATAACTTGGGCAAGGAAAGCTGGATCAAAAGAGAGCTTCAGCTTGGCTGAGCCATCTATGTAGGTATGCTAAGAAATGGTTGCTAGGCAGAAAAAGGACCTAGAAAGTGCTGGCACTTGAAATGATGAGGAGCAGCACTGCTGTCAAATTTATTCAACATTTTAATACTGTTTTAAAATATTTATTAAGCACCCACTGCGTGAAGCATACTGTGCACTAGTCAGTCTTAGTCAATCTTCTAGGCTCAGTGGGGGAAACAGAGAGGAAACAGAAGATGCTTTGTGTATCTTCCGGAGCTGACAATCAGGCAAAACAAAAAGGGCAGAAAGAACACAGTAATATTTGTAAAGTAGTTTAATGTCCAAATGAATAAAAAGCAAAATGGACTCATGAAAATGCAGGCTGAGGGACTGTAGAAAAAATAAATTTGAAACAAATCACTCAATTTTAAGGGAGGAAAATAAGGAAGTTCTAGTTTGTAAATTCTAAAGACTACAAAGATAAAGTTTCAAAAATCTCTCATTTATAGATTAAACACTGTCCTAGGAAGGAGGTTATATAAAAAGAATAAAAGGATAATGAAAGCAGTCCAATGACTACAAGCCAGCTGGCAAAGTTAAAATAGATTTCTTAAGGTTACGAGAAAGAGAGAGAGCTTTGGATGAGTTAAGGTGGTTAATCCCACACTTGCCTGATTATCCGAAGGATTTGCCTAGGATGATTGTTAAAGACTTGGAGTCTAGCCAGGACAGTCATGCTCCTGTAGTCCTAGCTTCTCAAGAGGCTGATCCTGGAGGAAACCTTGACCCTAGGAGTTTGCGTCAGCCTGGGCAACATAGCAAAATCCTAACTCTAAAAAAGTTAAAGGAAGTATATAAAAATATGGAGTGTTTTTTAACTCCTAGTTTCTGTTCTGCTCTTGGAGAGTGGTGTGGCAGGGGAACCCAAGAAATTGAAAAATTGTATTTTTTACAATTTCCTAGGGAGATTCTTAAAATATATTGTATGCTTGAGAAATAGAGACAAGTACAAGAAGTCTTTCTTTTCCCAAAATACCACACAAATGGTACCAGAAAAGGTCCCTCAGAGTAAATCTATTGCAGATGGGACCTAGAATTCATGTTGAAGGAAAAAGACTTGATTGTGACTTTATCTTGATAAAGTTCAACCAAAACATTATGAAAATGAACTTATATTTAACACATTTCAGTTACAATTGCAACTGTGCTAATTCTGATAATTCAAGTGTTAATTTGGGGCGACAGAATTTTTTTATATGGCCCATTGTCCTTCACTTAGTATTCGACTTTGATAGCAGGATCATATTTGCGACAGTATTGGAGGCTTTAATCCAGTTTTTCCAAAGCCCTCTTTTAATCCTTTGAAATTAGTTGTTTTCCTTTTGAAGTATTGATGTAAACATCATTTTTATTGATTTCCCCTTTTTTGTTACTGGTCCAACCCTGTGAGGTTCTTCTTCATTATGACTTTGCATGTGAATTCAGCAGTTCAGCAACATCACTTTCTTTTTTCTTTTTTTTTGAGACAGAGCCTCAAGCCATCCCCCTGGCTAGAGTGTTGTGGCATTACAGCTCACAGCAACCTCCAACTCCTGGGCTCAAGAGAGTCTCCTGCCTCCGCCTCCCAAGTAGCTGGGACCACAGGCGCCCGTCACAACGCCTGGCTATTTTTTGGTTGCAGCCGTCATTGTTGTTTGGTGGGTCCGGGCTGGGGATTCGAACCCGCCACCTTAGGTGTACGTGGCTGGCGCCTTAGCAGGTTGAGCTATAGGCGCCAAGCCCATCACTTTCAATTTAATGAAATTCCACATCTTTTGCAAGATGGACAGTTTTTCTTAGCAATAGATTTTGGTTGTATTTGAGGGCTGTTTCCAAATGAATGACCAAGGCTTTAATAGAGGTGGCTGTAGGTACTACAATAACAGATTGGACAATTTAAGTGGGGAGCAATTTCATGAGTTGTCATTTTATTGATACATATTTTCTGTTTTGAAGTCATTTACTTCTCTGAGAAATCTCCTAACAGAATTCATCAGGACATAGATTAGAAGGACTAAGTATATATATGTGTGGCTGAAAGAAAGGGGGAATGACGTGATGAAGTGGAAGAGTTTAGTGTTAATGTGCGGGGGTGTTCAAGCTGTGTGAACAGGGGAGGGTTTCAGGCAGCAGAAGATGAACAGTTGGATACAGAAACTGTAAGAAAGGTGAATCAGGAAAAGACTGAATTACCTTCCTTTTCCCTCCATAGAAAACAATACTGCAAAGATCACTGTCATCTGAAGAAGTAAACAAAGTAAACGCAACCAAGTATATCTGATATATGAAAAAAAAATAGAGGCATATCATCAAGTTAATTCAAACATTTTGTTATTTGACTGGCTTTGTGATATTTATGTTTACATTTTATAATTCTCATTCATATCTAATTGTAATTAATTTTGTAAAATTCATTTTAAAGAAGTCCCTCTTGCCCTCCCCCCCCCCAAATTATACATGCATGTAAGCTTCAAATCCCATCAAACCTGGATGTTCTTGTTTGTGGGACTTGTTACGGCTGCAAGGAAAAAACATAGAGTACTATGTGAATTAATTTGATTGGGTAGGAGATCCAGGAACGTAGGGTAGCAAGGAAAGTCATCTCTGGTTGTGTAGCCCTGGTGGGAGCTTGTCTTCCAAAATGGAAATGAACAGAAACCCAGGAAGAATAAGAACAATAGTCCAGAGTTTTCAAGGTCCCACCTAAGTTCAAGTAACCTGCTTTCTCATTGTTTACCTAGCATTTACATTTCCTCCAAAAGAAGATACTATTGGATCAGTATGACACTGTTCAATCTAGATTGCCTTAAAGTACCACGTGGGAGATTGGCTTTCATTGTATCTAATAACTCTGTGGCACTGTTGACTTAGGCATTGTCCCAATCAGTCATAATTATACAATTACACTATTTTCACCAAACAGGTACACCTAAGTTATCAAATTAAGAAAAGGCCTGCCTAGAGCTACTTTCTTCAGAAGTGGCAGTATATCCAGCAGATACTTTGAGACTTCACAGCCTGTCCCTGACAAACAAACGTTATTTTCTATGTTTCTGCTGTCACTTTGTTATAAGTCTTGTTCTTTCATAGGGCAAATCTCTCCATTCATTGTATTATAGTTCAAAATAATCTAAGCTACTTTTTTTCCTCTTCTCTTTCAGGTGAATTTTATTTTAATTTAATTTAGTTTAATTTTTTTTTTCTTTTAGACTTACTCTGTCACCCTTGGGTAGAGTACCATGGTGTCATAGCTTACAGCAACCTCAAACTATTGGGCTCAAATGATCTTGCCTCAGCCTCCCAAGTAGCTGGGAGTGCAGGAGCCTTCTACAATGCCTGACTGTTTTTCTATTTTTAGTAGAACAAGACACTCTTGCTTAAGCTGGTCTGGAACTCCTGAGCTCAGGTGATCCACCCTCCTCAGCCTCCCAGAATGCTAGGATTACAGGCATGAGCCACTGCATTTGGCCTTTCTGGTGAATTTTAGAATTAAGTTGTCAAGTTTCATGAAAATAAAATCCACTGAGATTTTTATTGGAATTGCACTAAATTTACAGCTGAATTTGGGAAAATGGACATCCTTATATTATTGTATTTTCCCATCTCTGATTATTAGTCAGGTCATCTTTTATGTCCTTCAAATATGTCTGTAACTTTCTATGTAAAGAAGTCTTGCCTCCCTATTAGAGTCATTCTTACTATGTTATAGATTTGACTGCTAATGTTTGGCAGGAGCCAGGTTTGAACCGCCACCCTCAGTATATGAGGTACCCTACCCACTGAACCACAGGCATTGCCCATCACTCATGTGTTTTGCAAATATCAGTCTTGCCTCTTCTTTTCCAAGTCATATACTTTCCCCCCATTGCTCCTATTGCACTAACTAGGACTTCTAGTACAATTCTGTATGATAGTAGAAATAGAGGGTCTCTCATTATGTTCTCAAATTTCCTAGGAAATATTCTGATATATCACCATTAAATATGGTGTTTGCTGTATGGTTTGAAGAAGTCTTCTATCAGGTTAAGAAAATTCCCTGGCTTGGCGCCTATAGCTCAACTGGCTAAGGCGCCAACCACATACACCTAAGGTGGCGGGTTCGAATCCCCAGCCCAGATCCGCCAAACAACAATGACGGCTGCAACCAAAAAATAGCCAGGTGTTGTGGCGGGTGCCTGTGGTCCCAGCTACTTGGGAGGCGGAGGAAGAGACTCGCTTGAGCCCAGGAGCTGGAGGTTGCTGTGAGCTATAATGCCATGGCACTCTACCCAGGGGGACAGCTTGAGGCTCTGTCCCCCCCCCCAAAAAAAGCAAATTCCCTTATGTTCCTTGCCCCAAATTTTTCATTTTTAAAAATCATGAATGAATGCTTAATCAAATGCTATTTATAGATTTTAAGATCTATTATCAATTGCTGTTTCTCTGTTATTCTACTAAAAAGACAGAAAGCCTTGCTTATTTTCTTCTTGTCCAGTTTGGGTACTATATTTATATGAGTGAGTTGAATAGATTTCCTTCCTTTTTATTTTTTTTTTAGCTCTCTAAAACAGTTTGTATAAGACAGGGACTATTTATTCCCTGAAGGCTTGATAAATTATCTAGTACATATACCTGTCTGGGTCTTCCATCTTTTTTGCAGGGAGATTTTTGGCAGTCAATTTAGTTTCTGTAATGGTTGTTGGTTTATTCAATTTTTCTGTTTCTTACTGAATTAATTTTCATAATTTATAACTTCTCAAATATTTTATTTTAAATTTATTGCCATAGAGTTTCTAGTCTCATCCTGTGAATTTTTTCTATCTCCGCTGTCTTTCTAATTAGGTACTCCCTTTTGTTTATTTATTTTTTTTCCTTCATCCATCCTGCAAGAGAATTGTCTACTGTCTTTTCATAGAAAAGACTTTATTTTTTAAAGACTATTATAAAGACTTTATTTTTTTTTAAGAGCAGTTTTAGGTTCACAGCAAAATTAAAAGGGTGGTACACAGATTTTCTGTATACCACTTGCCCGCCCATCTGCATAGCCTCCCCCATTATTATTTTTTTATTTTTTATTTATTTGTTTTTTGAGACAGAGCCTCAAGCTGTCGCCCTGGGTAGAGTGCTGTGGCATCACAGCTCACAGCAACCTCCACAACACCCGGCTACTTTTTGGTTGCAGCCATTATTGTTGTTTGGCGGGCCCAGGGTGAATTAGAACCTGCCAGCTCAAGTGTATGTGCTGGCACCTTAGCTGCGTGAGTCACAAGCGCTGAGCAGCCTCCCCCATTATGAATATCCTCCACCAGAGTGGTACATTTTTTGCAATTGGTGAACCATTATTGACAAATCATTATTGCCCAAAGTCCATACTTTACATTAGGGTTCACTATTGTTGTTGCACTTTCTATGTATTTAGACAAATGAATCATGGCATGTATCCATCTTTACAGTATAATACACAGTATTCCCAGTGCCCTGTTCTCTGTGCTTTGCCTATTTAACCCTCCTCCTCCCTTCCCAGTCTCTAACTCCTGGCAACCACTGATCTTTTCCTGTCTCCAGTTTTGCCTTTTGCCACTGTAGCTGGAGTCATACAATAGTCTTACCCTTTTTTGATTGTCTTCTTTTACTTAGTAATATGTATTTAAGGTCCCATGTTTTTCCATGGCTTGAATACTCATTTCTTTTTATGAATAGATAATGCACCATTGTCCTGATTACCACAATTTATTCATCCATTCACCTGGTGAAGGACATCGTGGTTGTTTCCAAGTTTTGACAGTTATGAATATAAAGTTCCTGTAAGCATCTATGTGTGGTTTTTTGTGTGGACATAGTTTTCCACTCCTTTAGGTAAACAACAAGGAGCATAATTGCTGGATGGTTAAGAGTCTATGTAGTTTTGTGAGAAATCAACAGACAGTCTTCTAAAGTGACTATGCCAAGCAGGGTGCAGGGGCTCACACCTGTAATCCTAGCACTCTGGGAAGCAGAGGTGAGAGGATGGCTTGAGGTCAAGAGTTCAAGATCATCCTGAGCAAGAGTGAGACCCCCGTCTCTAAAAATAGCTGGGCATTGTGGTGGGCACCTGTATCACAAGCTATTTGGGAGGCTGAGCCAAGAGGAAGACTTGGGCCCAAGAGTTTGAGATTGCTGTGAACTATGACACCAGGGCATTCTATCGAGAGTGACAAAGTGAGACTCTGTCTCAAAAAAAAAAATAGGTGACTATACCATTTTGCATTCCCACCAGCAATGAATAAGCATTCCTATGGTTCCACATCCTGACTGGCATTTGGTGTTGTCAGTGTTCCAAATTTTGATAACTCTAATAGGTGTGTATATAGCTCATTGTTGTTTTAATTTATGTATTCCTGATGCCTGATGGCTTATTTGCCATCAGTTTCTCTTCTTTGGTGAAGTATTTGTTAAGATCTTTGGCTCCTTATTCTTTTATTCATATTCTATTGGCAATTCTGAGTCTTTCTTCTCCATATGAACTTTAGAATCAGAATGTCAATATTCAAAAAAAGATAAATTGCTGGAATTTTGATCGAAATTCTATTTTTTATCTTGTTAATCATCTCTAAGCAACAATTTGTCCTCTAGTATTTATTTTACTTTTATGGAATTTATTCTACTGTATTTTTGTCCTAGCTTCTTAAGCCAGATGCTTTTCTTAATTCATTTTTCATTTTATGTTTTGTAATACATGCATGTCGTACATTTCATTTAGTTACAGCTTCAAAAGTTATTATGAGTAATTTCATTGCCATATAGTTCTGAGTGTTTGATATTCTTATTATATTTTTTTCTTAACTCGCTAATCATTTAAAAATGCATTTTTCACTTTTGAAAAGTGTTTTAGCCATCTTTTTATTGTTAAGTGTTAATGAAATTGCATTCTTATCGGAGAACTTTGTATGGTATCAGTCATTTGCAATTTGCTCACATTCTCTTTGGAGCTTTATATGTGGTCAATTTTTTGTTCATTCTTGTTTGGTTTGGTTTAGCTTTTTTTAACAAGCCATTTTATAGAAATGTAACGTGGAAATTGATTTGTACATGGAAAAATGCACAAATCATACATCTTCTATTCAATGAGTTATAACAACAGGAGCACACTCTTGTAGTCCTACATAGTCCATTATTATAATAATTCCACATGAGCTTAAAAACATTTGGGTGCAAAGTTAGATCAAGCTTGTTGATTGTGTGTTTTGAGGTCTCCCATATCATTATTCATTTTTGTCTAGTTGATCTGTTTCCAATATTGAGCTGTATTTAATCCACTAATGCCACTGTAATTTGTTAATTTCTCCTTGAACAAGATTAGAGTATACAGGATGAATTGAAGGTGAGAGGAAACATTTTAATGCGCATGCGTCTATGACTTGTTTGTATCATAAAAACAAAGTAACTCATCCATAATGGTTTGCTCCCGCTATCCATTCAGTGTGCTGTATACAAACCAGCCAGGAAAAGAAGATTTCTGCCTAAAATATACAGTACACTTAGAAACACATCTGTCATGTAGACATATCCAAAAGCTTATGAATATTACATTTTGCATTCCACTTCTTCAGAGACAGTCTTTTCATCCTGTTGTTAGCATATATCTGTTCTTATTGCTAAAGTCACTTACATAAGCACATATTTGTACTTGAAAGGAACAATAAGTTTCCTACAAAGTGTAAGGTGACATTTTCTCACAAGTTTTCAATTGAACGTAGCAGAGGGTTGATACTCTTAGCTGAGGCTGTCGTGCTCTCATCTTTGTGACAAAGTATTACCCTATCATCATCTTTTGGTAAGAAGAGCAATAGTCTCCTGGTTGATCTTTCCACATACATCTCCTCTTGTCTTACTCCCATTTCTTTTACATATGCAACCAGAGTGACCTTTTAAAATATGCATGATCCTATCACCCCTAATTAAACCCTTACATGACTTACAGCACCCAGTGTGGTCCGCTTCCTGCCTCTTCTGCTACACTTGGCTCCCTGCTCCAGCCACTCCAGCCTCCCTGCAGTTCCTTTCTTCCACAGGACCTTTGCGCTTAGTCTATACTCTGCCTTAAACATCACACTCATCCTTCAGAATTCAATTCCATATACCTTCAACCAACCAACAAGCTCAAGTCCCTCTGTGAACTTCTGTATCTATCCTTCATTACACTAATTAGAATCTTAATGTTACGTTTTTCATAGTTAAGTTAATCCACACTCCAGCATCCTAGTAGAATGTAGAGTCCTAGAAGACCACCATCATGTCAGACTTGGTTCACCCTGCATCCCAACAAGTGTCGTGTTTGGTCCTCATTACAGTAGTAAATGACTGAATGGCTAGTTGCCTTTCTTCATGTCAAAGCGAGTACATTAACCTAATGTACCCATCATACCCCTCTCCTTGCCTGTGCTTTTATCTTACTCTCACCTCCAGACCGCACTCAATACCCATCACCCCTCTACACACACACACACACACATACACTCAAAATTCAGTTCTCTTCTTTGCTTCCCACTATAGCAGTAAGAGCTGTCTCTTCCATCCTCTTCCCCTCCCCCAAGTCTGCTATGAGAGCCCCTCCAGCCAAGCTGCCTCCTCCTCTACCTGCCTGTCAAAGGCCACAAAGCTTCAAGTCCACTCTCAGCAAAACAAAATCCAACCTTATAGGCCAAGCCAGGGTCCTGAGTTCATAGGACTACTTACATTTTTTAAAATTTGGAACAAAGATTACTGTCTTTTATTATATCTCTTCTTTTGTTTGATAATGTTCTTTTCTCTTGTCCGTGGCTGACTGAAATCTGATGTCCATGAAAGATCCACTTCAAAGGCCATATCCTCTGGAAACCTCTCCATAAGGCCCCCAAGTAGAGGTGATTTTCTTCTTCCCTTTTATTTGACTTCGTAGTATAGGCAATTTTATACTTGTTTTTCTCTCCCTGTCCTTTAAGAGCAAGTTCTGTTTCTTACTCCCTATGTACCCTAAAGAACCTGGCCCTGGATTCAGGGAACACGGCAGGTCCTAACATTGGTTGGGTTACAGTGAAACTTTTTATATATCTTTTTTTCAATTTTGTTTAAAGCCTCTTCAAGAAAGCTACTAGATTTCACATTTCTAAATAACCAATATTGTAATGTCATAGTCAGCTAGAAGAGACCACTATCCCCTGCCTTGGAACTCTGTAGACACTATAGGTGGGTGTGGTATAGCTTTTGTTCTAACCATCTTGGAAAGAAGTTTTCTACTCAGGTAAAAAACACAGTTGAAGTTTTTGCCTGGGTTGACTCTAGCTTTCTAAAATGTAACACAAATCTGGCTCCTGAAAGACTATCATTTACAGAATCTAACTCTTATGACTTATTAAATATCCCAAGGAGATGGCTAGTTAAAAATATTGGCATATGGATTTAAACCTCCTGAGGTCTAGAGAGAAAACTATTGTTAGAGGTCTGTATTCTGCTGTCACTGGTATGATCTTCAGGTGAACAGACCTCAATATTTCATAGTCATCTTGATGAAGCAAAGAGTAATAGAAACCCAGTAAGGAGATTTCTTTCATGTGTGTATAGCTGAGGGCAGCTAAGATATAACCTACTATCAATTGCTCAGATTTTCTACCAAATTATATTTAGTTCTCAACATGAAATAAGTATCTTTTCTTTTCTTTCTCCTTTTCTTTCCTTTCCTTTCCCCTCCTTTCCTTTTCTTGTGGCAGAGTCTCACTCTGCCCCCACTGGCTGGAGTGCCGTAGTATCATAACAGCTCACTGCACCCTCCAACTCCTGGGCTCTAGTGATTGTCCCACCTCAACTTGTCTGGGATTATAGGCAGAGCCACAGAGCCCAGCCCAGAAGTATCTTTTAATTTTTTTATTCCTAAAAGCTTCCTCCTCACCATGGATTAAAATGTGGATAAAAAGTAAAATGAAGCTTTTTGGGTTTTTATAAAACATTTTTTCAATTCCAAAAGTATGCTTCATTACAGAAAATTTTTTGAAAAAATGAGAAATTAAAATATAACAAAAAGCACATTTCTACAGCCTGAAGACAATCACATTAAATTCTGTCATTTTTTCTTACAGTATTTTTTCTAAATAAAGGGCATCTTGGCTCAGTGCCTGTAGCTCAAGCAACTAGGGTGCCAGCCACATACACCCAAGCTGGCAGGTTTGAGTCCAGCCTCGGCCTGCCAAACAACAATGACAACTACAACCAAAAAAATAGATGGGTGTTGTGGTGGGTGCCTGTAGTCCCAGCTACAAGGAAGGCTAAGGCAAGAGAATCGCTTAAGCCCAAGAGTTGGAGGTTGCTGTGAGCTGTGATGTGACAGCACTCTATAGAGGGTGAAATAGTGAGACTCTGTCTCAAAAGAAAAAGAGGGCATCTTAGAAAATTGTAATCCTGCTATCTATCTATCTATACACTAGATAGATATCTATCTAGACACTGTATTCTACTTTTTAACTTAAATTTTAAAAGCATAATATTTATTGTAGATAATATCTATAAAATTATAGACACAATATTCCAACAAGAGGAAATAATTATAATTTACTTGATTATCTCCTTACTTGACCTTAAGGCTGGTTAAAAAAAAGAATGTGTAAATAAGTACTTGGTTAAGAAAATACTACTTTACTTTTTAAATCATTTTAGATTTAGGCTGGGTGCAGTGGCTCACATCTGCAATCCTAGCACTAGGGGAGGCTGAGGCAGGTGGATTGCCTGAGCTCAGGCGTTCCAGACCAGCCTGAGCAAGAGTGAGACTCTGTCTCTAAAAAATAAATAGCTGGGCATGGCGGCAGGCACCTGTAGTTCCAACTAGTTGGGAGATTGAGGTAAGAGTTTGAGGTTGCTGTGAGCTGTGACTCTACGGCACTCTACCAAGGCCAACAAAGCGAGACTGTGTCTCAAAACAAATTCTTTGGATTTGCTTTTTTGCAGTTCACTTTATCTTTGCCTTTCTCTCGGGTGGCTGTCTGAGGTGCCGTTCCCACCTCTGGCCCTCCCAGCAACTCCTATGTTTAGGATTTGGAGGCTTTGGAGTGAGCAGGCTGATTGCTTTCCTGACAGTCCTTGCTTGGTCTGTGGGGTATCACCACCCTACTGACTCTGCCCAATGAGGCATGCTCTCCATTTCTCTTGATTCAGGCTTGTCCTGAGCAGAAGCAGGCTAATTCCCAGAAAATCAATTCAGCAGGAGCTGCTTTGTGAGTGACTGCTCTCGGAATGGTGAGCTGACCTAGAACCAGCCATAGCAAACCAGACTGAAGGCAGACTGCAGACTTCGGAGTCAGACACACAGAGCTTCAAACCCAACCCCTTCTCCCAACAGCCCTGCAGTTTAGCACCCTATGGTCTTTAAGCAAAAAATCTGCCCTCTCCAGCCTCAGTGTCTTCATCCATGAAATGGATTCCTAGGCAGACTTCTAGAGCAGAGCATGGATGCAAAACAACAAAACAAAAACCAAAAGCTGAGGGAGAATTGTCAAGGGAGGCCCTCTAGGGAGTCATTGGATGCCTCCTTCTGCTCTGGAGAATGGTGAAAAGGATCAAATGGTTGGTAAGATGCATGTTATCCTACATCTGAATCCTGATTTATTCTCACTTTTAAAATCCAGCTCCTAACAAGTCTATTTTTTGAAAGAACCAGCCCCTTTTCTTCTGAATATTCTAAATATATAAGACACAACCAAAAGTTTTAAAACCCTTTTGTGGTTGTTCTTTCACAGGTGTTAAAGACAATTGGATAAGCTATCCTCCCAAGAGCATTTTTAAAATAGCAGGGTAAATTCTATCTTTTTTTTTTCTTATGGAAATTTCCCACACACCAAAGTAGAGGAAATAGAACAATGGGCCTCATGTATTTAGTCCCTAGCTTTTTACAATTTTAAATATTTTGCCAGTGTCGTTTTATTTATCCCCCTACAAATACATTTTATTTTTCTTTTCCTGCATTATTTGAAAACAGTCCGTGACAGTATTTTATTTATCCATTAAATACTTTGGCATATATTTCTAACCGTTCAAGAGGGGGATTTTTTGCTGCATAACCGCAATGCTATTATCACATATAACAAAAAGTATCAATAATTTCAGGAGCCTTTTAAAACATTTTAAAAATAGGATTCTGGGAAAAGCAAGCCAAAGGAATGAGTAATATAGAATTTGAAGCACTATGGTAAGAGGTTTGGGAACATGATTTTGGCAAAGGGGGCACTTTCACTTTTGCAAATGACATCACAGAGCCACATGTCACTTTCTCCTGTATGTCTGAAATTGGGTTTACTTTCTCACCCACCACATATATTCCCTACTTCAGTTTAAGGCATCACCCAGGAGCTAAGCCGGAGACCCCAAGTCCTAGTAGGGTCTTCTCTTTCCCTCCTTTCTCTCTTACCACTGCATTTAATGAATTTTTTTTTTTTTTTAACTCATGGTAAAAACATTTCACATGAGATCTATCTTTTTTTTTTTTTTTTTGAGACAGAGCCTCAAGCTGTCCCCCTGGGTAGAGTGCTGTGGCATCACAGCTCACAGCAACCTCCAACTCCTGGGCTCAAGTGAGTCTCTTGCCTCCGCCTCCCAAGTAGCTGGGACCACAGGC
>CAUYTI010155752.1:0-11827 GCA_963575145.1 Galago senegalensis | reverse complement strand
GTTTTAAATTAAACATTAATGGATATAAATGTGAAATCGTATGAAAATATGCAACAGTAATATTAAAATAATTATATTAAACATTTTATTTTATTTTATTTTATTTATTTATTTATTTTTGAGATGGAGCCTCAAGCTATCCCCCTGGGTAGAGTGCCATGGCATCACGCTCACAGCAACCTCCAACTCCTGGGCTCAAGCGAGTCTCCTGCCTCAGCCTCCCAAGTAGCTGGGACGACAGGCACCCGCCACAACGCCCAGCTATATATTTTTTTTTTTGGTTGCAGCCATCATTGTTGTTTGGCAGGCCCGGGCTGGGGATTCGAACCCACCACCTTAGGTGTATGTGGCTGGCTCCTTAGCCGCTTGAGCCACAGGTGCCGAGCCAAACATTTTATTTTTTGACAAACATTTAACACAAAGAAAAGATTACTTTGCGCTAATAATGACCATTGCCCTTCTACTATAAAGGTTTAGATTAACTGTTGTTATGAGGTATTAGTGATAAGGAGGTTTCAAGTTCTATATGTGGACATAAGGATTAGCTGGTTGTTTTCTCTTCCCTTGCTAAGGGTTGCATTCTTCAGTCCACAGGCAGTCAGCTGCTTTACAAAGGTGTGCCATCAGTGAAACTAATTCACTTAAAATGAGAAGTCAGCCATATTGAGATTGCAAATCAATCATGTGTTCAGTAAGTGAAGTAGTTCCTTTTCACATAGGCTTAAATTTTTCTACTCAGCCTCCTAATAATTTAATTGAAGTAGAAGCTATTTCTAGGAGTGTTTTATCTGATAGCTATATAAATGTCTGATTTCTAAAGCCAGTACACAGTTATGATTTAATAAAAATAAATAATTAAAAATAAAGCTGTTATCTACTCTACTGTCATATTACGAAATAAGTTTTTATTAAAAAATCATTCTGGCTAGATGGCTTATGCCTGTAATCCCAGTGCTATGGGAAGCCTACGCATGGGAGGATTGCTTGAGCTCAGGAGTTTGGGACCAGCCTGAGCAAGAGCAAGACCTTCATCCCTACAAAAAAAAAAAGAAAAAAAGAAAAATTAGCTAGGCATTGTGGCAGTGTGGGTGAGTATAGTCCCATCTGCTTGGTAGGCTGAGTCAGGAGAATTGCTGGAGCCCAGGAGTTTGAGACTATAGTGAGTTATGATGACACCACTGCATTTTAGCCCAAAGGACAGAGAGAAAAAAACTTATGCTTAAAATGAGATCTGATTGTCCAATGAAACAGTCTTGGCCAATATCTCTAGGGACCTGCTCAATGCAAGGACTCTGTTCCGTCTTGAACTTATTTGACCCTGTCCATGGCATTAGACTGCTGATGAAGACTTTATATTTCTTTTTATTTTCATCATTCATTTGCATTAATTTCTAAATCATGAGTTATAGTCAATGAAAAATAGCAAAATAAAGACACATACAAAGTAAAATGTAAGGTTCTTTGATTATCACTCCTCACCTAGGTCAGGAATGACCATCATTAATATTCTTGTATGAATCACCAGAACTACTTTTATACACATATGACGTCAATAGCTGTATTTTAGTATTAGTAATATCTAAGCCTATCATTATACAATCAGAGAAGAAAGCCTATATCATTTCTGTCTGGTTTCTAAATTTATTAAGATTTTTATTTATGATCAAATGCATAATCAGTTCTCATCTGTTTCATTAATCTTTGTTGGATCCAAAGTTCTCAATCTATATATGACAAAATGTTTAATTGTTATCAGATATGAAAAGGCTTTTAAGACAGAAGACACCCTCCTTGTGCAGAATTTACAAAGAAAATGCTTTTAAAACCAATTAGATACAGCTAGTCTGGATACCTCAGCTAGTTTGAGAAATTTTTATAAAAGGCTCAAAAAGTGAAGAAATAGAATTTCCATCCTCCCCTTAAAATTGAGGAGGGATGTTCTAGGAGAAAACCTGAGAAAGTTTGAAATCTGTTCCCCATAGTGAGGAGATACAGCCATGATGTGAATATCTGAGAATGCTGATAGACCCTGGGCCAGCAGAGGACAGGTAGCCTCACTGGATAGCCAAAGTCTAAAACCATTTGTGCTCTGTCATAATCATTTCCGGCTGATCAGATGTTTGCACACCACAAAGGAATCACACTGACTCAAGGTTGTTGAAAGCATCTAGAATAAAGACACACCAGCCTGACCAGGAGACCCACAAGAGACTGACCTTAGCCCTAAGCAATGAGATTCTCTCTGAAACCCACTAAAGCAACTTGCACCTGTCATCTGTAGCCATCTTCAAGAGAGCCTGTAGTTGACCTATAAGAATTCTCTTATGCTCTCAACCTTCTTTGAGATTTTTTTTTTTTTTTTGAGGCAGAGTCTCAGTATGTTACCCTTGGTAGAGTACTGTGGCATCACAGCTCACAGCAACTTCAAACTCTGGAGCTTAAGAGATTCTCCTCCATCAGCCTCCCAAGTGGCTGGGGCTACAGACACTGGCCACAATGCCAGGCTATTTTTTGTTGTGGTTGCCATTGTTGTTTAGCTGGCCCAGACGGGTTTGAACCTGCCAGCCTCAGTGTATGTGGCCAGCATGCTAATCACTGAGCTATGGGCATGGAGCCAGTTCTTGTTATTTATAGTTTATTTTAATGAACTGTTATCTATGTCTTTTACTTGTTTGTATTTGTCTTTGCTTGTATTATATCATTTCTAATTTAAACTAGTACTATTTTTGTCTAATTTATTCATATGTAGGATGTTAGCCATTTGTCTACCATGTCTCCTGAAAATAGTTATTTTCCCCACATATATTTTGCCTTTTACTTTCTTTGCATTTCCTATTTACCTGAAAAAACTGGACTGATACCTGGCTTTGGTCCCTTCAATGCTGACTGCATTTAGCGGTACTTTAAGTTTTCAGTGATTTACAAGCCTAGCTGTACCACATTTCATCATTCAGAAGAGTGGTTTGCAAACTGACTCATACACAATATATTGGCCAAATCCATGGGGCAATATCTTACAAGCCACCTGGTTGTGCACCTCACACGCTAAAAAGGGTTTTTATGTTTAAATAGCTTAAATGATAATAATAATAACTTGACACATGAACTTTCTTTCTTTCTTTTTTTTTTTTTTTTTGCAGTTTTTGTTCAGAGCTGGGTTTGAAACTTCCACCACTGGCATGTGGGGCTGGCGCCCTACTCCTTTGAGCCACAGGCACCAACCAACACTCAATTTTTGACTCTTGTAGCACATGAATTTCTTTGAAAAGTAACATTCTTCAATAGCAGTAGCATTTCTTTGTTCTTTAGACATATGGGTTAGTCAGAGTAACATGAAATGCTATTGGAAAAAAATCAAATACCTTTAAGGGTTTGGACATTCGCTACCTGACTTTCCTATAGTGTTCTTAGGAAAAACTATGATGTCAATGCCATCTCATTTTTTCCTTTTTCTAACAACTTATATCCCAGTGAGAAAAGAACAAATTATAATTTTTATTGTTTCATTTTGTTTTAATCACAACTTTTGAATTATAGTGTTCAGCTTCACTGTGAATGCCATGGATCAGGACATCTGCAGAGTGTCACTTGATAGAGAAATAGTGCTTAAACTCAACACATACTGTATTCAAGGTTATGACAGACATGGCAATAATTACCAAATGATCTTGCAAATTGACATCCCATCCATGTAAAGACTCAATGTCTCCATCTGAGATGCTGAGTGGTGTAACTAGACATGATTTAGCCTCAAGACATGTTTGGAGTCAGTTAACTAACTTCTGGAAAGCAGTGGGTATATTTCTGTAGGAGACAGACATTAATTTTAACCAGATAAACAGCACAGTGGGCTTTGATCTTCTTTCCTGAAAGATTAACTTCAGCTTTGTCGAAATAATAACAGGTAACATATACTGAATGTCCACTAAGAGCCATGCTCTACACCAGGCAATTTGTATATTACTTCATTTAATTATCATAGTTTCTACTAATATTTTAAAAGGAGAAAATGGTGGCTCAGGGAAATTAAATAACCTCCCCAGGATTGCACAGATTTTAAAGGAGAAACTAATTTGGTATCAGAGAAGGGAAAAGGAGTCTGACTTAGTTTCTTCAGCAGTTTCAACTCATTGCAGAGGTCATAGGTGGGAATCCACACTCAGAATCAGTTCATCTCTCTTCCATCAGGAATCATGTGGGAATGTGCAGTGGGACTGAATTCAGCCAGGGGTGGCAAATAGGAGGATGCTTCAGAAATCCAGTCCTCTCTACTTCCCACTCACTTCCTGGCCACCACTGTCTACCTAGAGTCCACCAGGCCAAGCCACATTCCACTCCTTTCCCCTCCTGTCACCCCCCTTAATAAGTGTAGGCTCCTAGGGAGATCCCTCTATCCATGCCTTATTCTCTATTATCCCTCTTCTCTCCAACTCCTGAAACTTTTTCTGTGTCTTCCAGATACCTCAGTTCATTTTAAGCAAGCATCATGTGTATGCTCAACCTCTTCTCTGAACATATCTTTCACCGTCTTACCCTGGTGGAAACCTGGCTGTCTCTTGAAGACCCTGCCTCCCCTACAGCTCTTTAAGTAGTGGGTTATTTTTGTTTGTCTGTTTTGTTTTTCCCTTACTGTTCTTAAAATGGCAGTTCCCAAATGCCTGGGCTTCTATAGATACTGTTAGGAACTGGGCCGCACAGCAGGAGGCACAACAGGAAGTGAGTGGCTGGCAGGCAGGGAAGCCTCATCTGTATTTACAGCCACTCCCCATCATGGGCCTGAGGCCTGAGCTCTGACTCCTCCCACCATGAGCTGTTGTTTACTAGGTATGACAAGCTCACAAACTTGTGACCATGCCCTTAAGTTGGTAGCACTGTATAAACAACCCAGTAAGGCTTCATAACCTGGGTATAGCAGAGTCTCACAGCTGTGTTGGTGTGTAGCTTCCCCAGGGGAGCACATTGACAGTGATAATAGTGATATTTAGTAATGAATGAAGTATATAGCACTTTTTCTAGGATGAGTTTGTGGACTTAATTGTCAGGCCTTGTATTTCTTCTGTCTTGTTACTGCCTCATTCAAAAGCAAGTTTCCTTCCCAGGGGGGAAGTAAAGAAAATAAAAAATCCCACTTGTTTAAAAAAATCCTTGTAATTCACCTCTTTTTTCTACTCCCTTGGCCAGATCTTACCCACATGGCTACCTTTAGATGCAAGAAAGCCTAGGAAATGTAGCCAGTTATGATAGTCTCTGTGCCCAGTGAAAATTCTGGAGCTTCCTTTATTAAAAAAGGGGAAGATGGGAGAGAAGAAGAAAATACTGATGGGAGGAAATTTAGTCACTGCCATAGTTTGAGACTGTTTCCCCCCTAGATATCTTTTCAATTATATAGTAGACACACACGCTTATGCTTTCATTTAATATAGAATTGTTAATTCCTTATAGCAAATGAAAAAAACAAGATTTTAGGGGAAGTATCCTAATATTTGAATCTCTAAGTTATTGATTCAAAAAATTGGCAAATGAATGGACTATCAGTTTAGAGATAAACTTGCAAATGTTTGTGCTATGCTTTTCTATTTTTCTAGTATTCTTTGGCTATTCCTTCTGAGACTTCTACAATAATTCTACCCTCTTTGTATATCTTCTAAACGCTGAATTGTTGGCCCTTAGTGCTGGTTCACTTTTCTTTCTTTTCAACATTCTCTCTCTAACACATCATGCACATTCTGATCTCATTCAAGTAGTGAGAACTTTCAAATGTAGAGCTCCAGCTTACACCTTGCACTTTAAATTCAGGTATATAAATCCAGCTTCCTTTTTAAAATCACTTCTATAATGAAATAGAACAGACAAATTCCAGTTCCTTATATTTTTAAATGGCAGATAAGATGCTGCTTATTCGATACAAAAATTTAAGGTAAATTAATGTGTTGATTCTCACAAAAACTAAGTGATAATTTAACATTTTATTGAAAAAGACATCATTTTGTGGAAGTTCACTGATATTATTTTCTTCCCTAGGTGGATTTCTAGATTTATTATCTTCATTTCAATCCCCTAGTTCTCAAATTTATTGATGTCTAAGAAGAGATTGAGAACCTTGAGAAAATGAAGATTTCTGAGCCCTATATCTAGAGAGATTGTAATTCAGGGTTCTGGGGTAGCAATCTGAGTATCAGGGTTCAGGTATGGTGTGTTATCCACAGGGCAAAATCCCAGCCAATGGGCAAAATTCATCTCATGATCTGTCTTTGTAGCGCTTTTCTAACAGTGCTTTTTGCATTTTTGATATAAGAAAATTGATAGAAAGGTGGAAAAGAGAGAAAGAGAAAGAGAGAAAGGAAAGAAAGAAAGAAAGAAAGAAAGAAAGAAAGAAAGAAAGAAAGAAAGAAAGAAAGAAAGAAAGAAAGAAAGAAAGAAAAGGAAAGAAAGAAAGGGACAGGGCGGGAAGAAGAGAGGGAAGGAAGAAAGGAGGAAAGAAGGAAAGAAAGAAATAAAAAAGATATTAAGCTCAAAATATTTATAAATTGGCTCTTTCCTGCCCAAAATGATCTGGTTTATTCCCTCTGTGAATACTGGATGGAAGCTTACACCATCTTGGGCTTACCTGGAGATCAAGAGCAGGAGGAACCCATGCCTTGTCTCTTGGGTGTTATATCTTAGGAGCAGCAACTGTCAATTTCCACTTACAACTTGTCAGCTTACAAATACATCAGCAGGGTAACTTCAGACAGTAATGTTTTATGAAGAAAATAGAACAAGAAAATATTTTCCCCAGGGAGACATTTGAACTAAGCCCTGAATGCTCAGCTGGGCCACAGTTTGAAGATTTGGGAAGAAACTGCCGGGCAGAGGGAAGAACCAGAACAAAGGCAAGGTGTCCGGTGCACGATTGGAGTGTCCAGTGCCAATGTGGCTGGAGAGCATCAAGAAAGGGGGGAGCTTGAGAGGCGGTAGTCAGAGAGTAGGCTCCCAGGCTAGGCAGGTTCTCAGGAGCATCTGAGTGCAGTGGTACTCACAGCCTGTAAACTCCATTATCAAACACCTGCCTTAGAAAGGAATTAAGTATGTCACTCTTCCAAGATAAAGTAATTCAAATTAAAATGCCTAAGTTAAAAAAGAGAGCACTATCTAAATAATAATAGCAGTGTTTGTGCTGCAGATCTAATTTCATATTTTTTCCTCACTTTGTGTTCAAGCATCATCTGAAGGGAAAAACAATTCCGAATTAATTCTAGACTAATATACTAAAACACATGCAATTCGAACTCAGCATCTAACAAAGTTGGAAGTTTAAAAAAAATTGTATTTCTTAGGAAACTATTCGTGTATGAGTCTGAGTTCATTAAAGATAAAGATTACATGTTATACAAGTTATGATATCAAAGTTTATTCTATAAGTAATACATGAGTAATCCTTTGTTCCTATTAGGGAGGATCTTACCATGTATAAGACATACACTTATCTGAAATATAAAAGGAACTTTAAAAAGAGTAATAAGTTTTGGTTTTGGAAAGTTAATGTTCTCTATGGCAACTATGATATATTGTGATGACTCAACCATAAAGGCAAGTGTGAGAACCAAATGGATTATACACTGTCTGACCCTGACTTTATGCATTAATGCTATTAGACCACAGCTTAAGCTCTCAGTGGAAAATCCATTAAAAAATAAACTGAATGGTACTAAACATAAATAGTAGCAAAGACTTTAAAAGACCATATGGTAGGCTCGGCGCCTATAGCTCAACCGGCTAAGGCGCCAGCTACGTACACCTAAGGTGGCGGGTTCGAATCCCCAGCCCGGACCCGCCAAACAACAATGACGGCTGCAACAAAAAAATAGCCGGGCGTTGTGGCAGGCGCCTGTGGTCCCAGCCACTTGGGAGGCGGAGGCAAGAGACTCGCTTGAGCCCAGGAGTTGGAGGTTGCTGTGAGCTATAATGCCACGGCACTCTACCCAGGGGGACATCTTTTGTATATGTATAAAAAAAAAAAAAAAAAAAAAAAAAAAGACCATATGGTAAACTACAGAATTTATTATTTTAATAAGTTAATTTTGTTTTTCCAGAAATGAATATAAAGAATGCATAATGAAAAATTAATTCACATTGTCCAAACACATTTCTAAATAGAAGCTTTCAAAATATGTTTTTAAAAAATTCCATTGTATGTATCCATCTGGCATTAAATTTAATGTGTTTGAAGAAACAATCTTCAAGACTAAGAATATGGTAGTGCAAATTGAGAAAATGCAGTGCTTTCTCAATTCAGAAGTTTCTCAGTTGCCTGGCAAATCATCAGTGATCTTCATGGCCTAGAGATGTGTTTGCCTCCCAGAAAATGATTGTAAGTTTATGTTTGCCACATCAATTTTTAGGACCTCATGCTTCATAGATGTTGACTGAAAGAATGAACTAATTTTCTCTGGGAGCAAAATATCAAATAAGATGTTAATAATGCTAAACTATAATATGTACAAAGGATAAACATGTAATGTGAATATATGTCATAAATGGTGCAGAGCTGATATTGGTGCTTTTATACAATACATTTTCTCTGGGTGGGAGGGAGAAGCCTGAATGTTATTTTCCCAGGAATGGAAGTGAGTTTACTAGGTGGCTTTTTAGTCTGATGACTCTAGCCCCACATAGATGAAACAGGATTAACTTCAAATGATATCTTCAAACCTGAAGACATTTGGCCTAATGCTGTCAGTCACTTTAATTCTTTCTCTTCCCTTATTCCTTTAGAAAGATTTTTATTTTCAAATAATGTTGGTATTATTTTATAAAAATAATGCATGCTTATTAGAAGAATTTTAGCCAATACAGAAAAGAAAAAGAGAAGAAACTGAAATCATACAACCTAGAAAGACAACATTAACACTAGATGATCATAATTCTGAAATTGATGAATTACGAGGTCTGATGAGTAAATTCACTCATTCTAGGACAAGAGCTACATACCTCATTGCTGAATACCACTGTGGTCACTTTGGGATCTATGCACCAATGCCAACACCTAGTCTACTTTGCAAAGCCATTTTAGAACTATTTGCTAGAACAGCCATCAGAGCTGTTGTCATATTACCCTCGATGTCCTGAATGTCATCAAAATGTTTTCCTTTCAATATTTCCTATACCTTTGGGTAAAGAAAAAAATCACTGGGGTCCATATCAGGTGAGTAAGGAGGTTGTTTTAATACAGTTATTTGTTTACTGGCTAAAAACTCCCTTACAGACAGTGCCGGGTGAGCTGGTGCATTGTTGTGAGGCAAGAGCCATGGATTTTTGGCCAAGAGTTTCAGTGAAGATTTTCCTGTTTTTCTATTGATGTTTACTGGGTCTGCCGTGTTTCTCACAGTCAGCCAAATGATTTTAACACACAATTTTACAAACTTATGCAACATCAGTTCTGCTCATCATCGACTGCGTAGACCTTTTTATCAGTGATGCTTTCTCTTTCCTCAGAAAAACGTTTAATCCATTTGTACACTGCCATTTTCATCATGGCATTATTCTCATAAACTTAGACTAACATGTCCCTGATTTCACATCTGCTCTTGCCAGATTTAACAAGAAATTTACAGATATTTGTTCATTGCTCTAATTCAAGCTCAGACATTTTCATGATGGCACACAAAAACACTCTGTCAGTGCACCCTGTCACTGTGCAAATAAAAACAGCAGGGACACAGATCGAAGACAGATGCCTACAAGAGGTGGGCTTCCCGTCTATTCCCCAGGAGCCCTGAGAAAGCTCTCTCTTGGCCTTTTATTGAAGCCTGATACAGCAGGAGTGGGAGCCCAGATGATAGCATCACATATTTAATGGTTGCTAAGTGCTCTTTCCACCTAGGCTCAAGTCCCATCCTGTTGCCCTACAAATGTTACACAGTATTACACTTGCTTGCTAAGGAGCCGATCTTATTTCATTAATACATGCAGCTGCTTGAGGGCTTGTCTCTGGGCTGCAAAACATCTCCATGGCTAGAAGATTGTCTCGCTCCCAGCACCTTCAAGAGCTGGTGGCTGCTGCTGTAAGCCTGGTGCTCAGTCTCCTACAACACTCAACAATAATAAACACACTCAGCACGGTACTGTTGCACATTGACACTGTGAGACACACTGTGAGATGCTGATATACCAAAGTTATGAAACCTACCAAATTGTGTGTACAGTGCTGCCAATGTAAGCACCTAGTGGCAAGTTCATGAACTTAATTGTCAGACCTCATATATAGATTGAAAGATAAATGCATTGACAAAAATAATATTACAGCATGAATGCTACTTTAAAAATATGGATACAGCTGCCATTTACTAAAAAAAGATTAAAAAAATAATTAAAAAATATGAATCATTACGTTTACGTTTCTATTTAACAGAGAATTGAGCTTCAGATAAATGATTCTACACAAGAAATATTAATCTCCAAAAACCTTTAAAGTTTAAACTATATACAGTTACATTTTTTAACTACATGTCTTACTTTTGGTCAGCAGCAGTTGGCTCTCTGCTTTCAATATCAGGAAAATACTACATTTCCACTTTGAGCCACTCCTGTGTCCTGCACCTCAGTTTTGTTATTTAGGTACTTTTAAGCTGGTTAAAATATGACATTTACTTTCTGTTATGTGTTAATGACTTCTATTAGATTTAGGCCTTCCATGGCTTCTATTTGTAATGAATTTAGTCCATTTAAATGATCTTTTGATAGTATGAATTTCATCATCTTTTATTGAAGAGAGCTTCTATATGTTCCTGGGGTCTTTATAGGTTTATCTTTTTCTCTAACCTTCTTAATGGATGGATATGGCCATGTACAGAATTTGTTCACACTTTTTTTTTTTTAATAGTCGCTGCTCTGTGGTCTCATACTTTTTAAAAATAGTCATTGCTCTATGTGTCTTTAACTATGACTTTCCTATTCAGGACTTTACTGTCTTGATTTGTTTGTATGGTGCTGTTTTATTTTTCCTACTAGGGCTCCATACTGGGTTAGTCCTGGAGCTCTTTGATCTTTGAAAGCATCTACCTCCTGCCTTTACACTTGATTGACAGCATAACAACAGCTCTGATTATTTTCTGCAGGCTTTGTAGACATTGCACTGAGCTCTTGAATTAAATATGGCTGAGACAAAGTCTGAAGCTAGCCTGTTTTTTCCTTCTCTCTCCTTATAAATGATTTGTTTTTCTGTTTGAATGCTTGAAGAATTATTATCTAGAAAGGAACATAACTCACCCACAAAATCCCTTACAGTTCATTGCTCCATATAAATTTTTCTTGGAACAACATGTTCTTTCCTCTGCAGATTCTTTCTTCATTTCAAGAATCTTTTCTTCAGATATGTTATTTTTTCTTTTGCATTCACTGTGGTTATTTTGGTACTTTTCTCTATAGAAGCAACTGCATTTCAACTCCATTAAGTTCATTGTTATTTCTAATTTATGTAGAAGTTGACCATCTTTAGAGTGATGTTTTCATCTTTGGAGTTTTCCACTGCAGTTCTGGCCTATCATGTTGTGGCTTATGTTGTCTTGTGTTCTGGTATTCACGTGACTATTATGTTTTCTTTTAGAAAAACTATATGGAGAATGTTCTTCAATTTTTTTTCTTTTCTTTTCTTTTATTTGTTTTATTAGATCATAATTGTGTACATTAATTCTCTCATAGGATACAGTGTGTTACTTCTATATGCAGTTTGGAAAACTCTCATCCAGGTGGCCAACATAGCCATCATGTCTTTCTCATAATTGTTAGGCTAAGACATTTATATTCAACCTTTAGACAAATTCACCTGTACCCAAATAGAATAAACTAT
>CAUYTI010155751.1:0-10360 GCA_963575145.1 Galago senegalensis | reverse complement strand
CTTACTTATGCTGAGCGCGGTTTCTTAATTTCTAAATTGGCCAAAGGTCCCACTTTCCCTGAATGGAGTTTCCCTTCGGACTTCCTTCCACTGTCTACCAAAGGCCTCACCTACATCTGGGTGTTGTCTCCTTTGGTCCACGTCCCTGGTGTCCTGTTGTGTCCTGCTATATCCTGCCGACTATGCCAAAATGTTACGACCCATCGGGCTCCTATGGCCCTGGTCTCGGTTAGCGCAGGAAGGAACCAGGTGAAAGGTGGATTAGAAGTACAAGTTTGTGGAAGGCCGCCTAGCCCTTACTTTCCGGGTAGCCTCGAGCAACCTCTGCACCAGCCTTTTATTGAAACAGAATGATACAGGTGAGGGGAGTAATTAACAATGACTACATGCTGAGGGCACGGGCTCCTTCTCCATAAGGAGCACCTGTGGACAAGTCGCTGGAGAGTCCACTCCTCAGCTGTAAATCATCTTGCTTAGAGGTCATTTGGCTCTTGGCGTCTCCTACATGGAAGGAACGCTGTTCTTCTACCATGGGAGGACACAGAGTGTGTCCCTTTTTTGCCCTTTGCCTTCCATCATGTGATGATGCCTCCATGAGAAGACACCATTGATGGAGCAGGTCATCCTAGACACTAAATCTGCTGGCACCCTGGTCATGGACTTCCCAGTCTCCAGAACTATGAGAAATAAATTCCTGTTATATAGAAATGACCCAGCCTTAGGTAGTTTGCTATAGCTGCACGAGCAGACTGAAGTGATGTCCTTTGAGTCTCTGTTGTCCTTCTCTCTCTCTCTCCTAAACATTCCCCATTTCTTTTTCTCTGTTGCTTTTGCTTTAAGCAGGCTCTCTTCTGTGGATAGTCAAAATGTTCATCAAGAAGCCCTAGGCTTGCATTTCTGCTAACTCAGTAATTCCAATAACAATAATAATAGGCAGGAAGAAGGAAGGAAAGGAGGGAAGAAAGACAGGAGGAAAAGATGGAAGGGAGAGACAGAGGGGAAAAGAAAGAAAAAAAGGGAAAGAACAAGTTCCTTTTCTTTGGTGGTTTCATCAAATGTCTTCATATAAATCATCTCAGTAATTCAGTGTGAATCCCTGAACAGGTGACCATGGTCGGAGATAAGGAACACAGTGATTAGAAAGCCAAGGGTGGGCTACCCTTTGCCCAGGGCTGAGACTGGAGGCATGGGTTGTCATAAGCAGCAGAGCCCACCACAGAAGAGGCAGATGATGGTGTTGCCTAAAGAGAACAGCTGGAGTCAGAAGCCCTGGACGCTTCCTTCCAGCTCCATTGTAACCAGCTAGGAAGTCGTCCAAATTAAATTTCATTCAGTGTCACAAATGTATACTGAGTCTACGTGCTAAAGCATGAAAAGGTAAAGCTGTGGAGCCGTTGATAATGATCTCAACAAATTTATCAACGGATAGAGGCCAGAGCTAACAAATCTTTAGGAGACCTTGTGCTAGAGAAAAACAGCAAAAATATGTGCAAGGGTATTTTTAGATTTCCCCAGATACAGAGTCTGAAATTAGGATTTGAGGGCAGGTGACTGAGATTTGGGACACCATTTAGGAAACCTGGGTAGAGTATGGGAGAAATGAGACAGGGAGGGGAAGGACATCAATAAGTGAGTTACAACTGTACCCAAGTGGAACTTAGCCTGCTGGGAACTCTGGGAGCCAGTGCAGAGCACATACCCTGAATTATTTAATAGGCCATGGTGGGGACTGATGTTGAGGATACTAGGGTATTAATGCATGAATTCGTTGTGATTGTTGGCTAAGGGCTGTTGGAGGGTAGGGCAGTAATTCCAACAAAATTCTAAGATGCGAGGTTTAGTTGAACAATCTTCTGTTTTATACTTGTCTCAAGCTGATTTTAAAGGATCTAAAAATGCAGGGGAAATGGATAGGAAGAGGAAAGTGAAGACAGCTGAAAGAGTAATAAAGTTAATGATTTTGTGGTCAACATCCCAGGACTTCACACAAAAGTGCATTCATTCTGACAGCCTAACTTGGAAAAAATCTGCTTACCTTTAACCCTATGATCTCGGCTCCTGCACTTGCAAAGTAGAATCATCGCAGACTTCTGTACTTGCCAGGTGGGCCTAGGTAAGAGCACCCTCAAGGCTGTGGTTTCTAGAGAAGATAATTGTGGCTGCAGGTGGCTCTGAGCTCCTGACAAGCACTCCTCTCTGTGCATGGCCAATGGCAAGAACCACAAGGGGAATGTGCAAAGCAGGCTTCAGAGAGGAGATGAATTTCTTTTCTATATCCAAGGTCTTAATACTACATCACCTCATACTTCCAAAGCTTCCTCCCGTCTCAGGGAGGTTGATCATATTTGCTGATATTATTTTTAGCATTTCTTACCTTTGGAGGTGTTTTAATGGCTTTTATGCAGACAGGACATCCAAACATTTTTGCAACAGGTCTTTGGCTCTATGTAGGACTCCTCATTCCAACAAAATCCTGTTTCCCACCCAGAAATCTTCCTGTAAAATAAACTCTCTGTGAACCCACACACTGGACCCTGTATAGAGCATATGAGTTCCCAGGGACAAGTTTTTTTTTTCTCATTTCTTAAGTCGTGTTCTGGCAAATTAGGTCTATTCCTATGTTCCCCACCCCCCCATCCCATTCCATAGAGAGCAGCTGTTGTAGTTTCTAAAGGATGCTCAAGAATTGCATTTGATTGTAAAGGATATAGCATTTAAAGTCTGGGGATGTCAAAAGTGAAATCATAGAATCCAGTAATGAACCAGGACAATGGGCGGGGGGTACACTCCCTGAAGCACTGTGGTGATGAACATCTCCCAGTGCCCGCACGCACAACTCATTGGAAAGAACTGGCATTTCACCCCTGGTCAAGCACAAGATCAAACTAGTCATAATTAAAATTCTCCACCCACACACAATACTGGATAACTTGCAGCTGGGTCCACCACTGGGATTAGTTTTCCCAGGAAGGGACTTAATTGAGTAGATTTGGGGAGTGATTTGAGCTGGGCACTGTGTACTTGGGAATACAGAAAGTCAACTCTTCCATGGACACATGTGATCCTACGATAAACACCCAGCTCCTATAGTCTTCTCTCACATCTCAGCACTTTCCTCTAACAGCCGAGTTGCCTCTAGAAAAAGATGAATTATTTGTGTGTTTCAGGGGCTGAGAGAAACTAGAGTGGAAATGTTCCTTGAATTAGGGTTTAATCGTTGTTGGTGATAATAAAAGCTATTTCTATTGAGAAGTTGTTATGCATTCGAAATGGTTCCAAGCGACTTATATTCATTTAAACTTAAAAAAAATACAGAGAAAATACTGTTATTGTTCCTGTTTTACAGATTAGGAAACTAACATAGCTTCTTGTTTTCTTATATTCCCCACACATACACACAAGGCTAAAAATAACAACTCTAATGCTAATTTTGCTACTGTTGCTACTATGACTGATAGTAGTTATGCAGTTAAAATTAGTTAATTTAACTAGTTACTAAGCATTATTAAATGCTCAGAGTTTAAAATAGTACTAGATGTTATTGATAAAAATAAGAGAAACAACAAATTGTACTCCTATATATATCCAGAGTTCGGGATAAGACACACTTTGGGGACAAGTGTATGCCATGAACTTCCTTAAGTAAAATACTATTGTTGCTCAATAGTATTTTGTTGCTCCTATACCTAGGAGGAAAAACAGGAAATAAAAATAGTGGACTTCTAAACTAAATTCTCATCCCACTTTAACATGTGTTCAGGACTAAAATGTACAGATAAAATTTTTAGGAAGCCTCAGAATGAAATTAGTATACAAGCATCAAGCATTCATGATAATAGATAAGAAAGAAATGCTTTTTTCTTTTAGTCTTTCTGTTGCCCAGGCCAGAATGCAACGGCTTTTCACAGGTGTGATCATAGCTCACTATAGGTCTTTTTTTTTTTTTAGGATATACAAGTACAAGTTTATTTTATATTACAGAAAAGGAAGAGTGTGGGGGAGAGAGATGATAAAGAGAGAGAGAGAAGGGAGCAGAGAGCAAGGAGTGAGAGAAGGGAATATTGGGGGGTGGGTAGAAGAGAGAGAGAAAGAGGGAGAGAACGACATCCCAGATAGAAAGGAGAAATACCAGCCTGCACTATAGGTCTTGAACTCCTGGCGTCAGCCTCCCAAGTAGCTGGGACTACAGGTCCATCCCACAGCCCATAGCTGGAGATGGCATTTTAAAGGAAGCAGTAATGAAAACTAAGCTTTTAGCAAAAAAAAAAAGCTTTTAGCTTTTTTCACTTTCTTTTAATTAGGTATGTGTACTCATTTGGGGATAGTGTATGCTGCTATTATGAAAAAGTGTATAAAATAAATACACACACAATCATTTTCCAGACCTTAAAGACCTGTTGATGCTGCCCCGAGTCTTATGACAGACACTGCCATGTCACTAATTTGACTATATATAAAATACAAACATTTTCTTAACATGTATCAAGTTTTTACAAACCAGCAAGTATAGGGTTAATAAGCAACACAACTAGACTAACTGTAAGAGAACCTAATATGAGTAAGACTAACATACAACCCAATGGAAATGGGTAAAGACATGCAAAAAAGAGTTCACAGTGGAAAAAAAATGCTTTGGCTTATAAATGTATGTTAAAACATCCCACCTCGGTTAAGTCAAGGAGTCAGACACCATTTTAACCTTAAAGTCTGAAAAACATTATCATGAAACATACATTTCATTGGCTGCCAGATCATAAGAAACATTGCAGGTTGTTCAAATGTTGATCTCAATGATTCTCATGAAGGATGCAATTGTTTTTCCTCTTTATTCTTCTCTTATCCCCAGGCTGTGAGTTTTTTCACTTTGGCCTCTTCATACTTTCCTTCCAACAACAACATTGGCTATGTCTGCACAGATTTCCTAATCCAAATAGTTGAACCAAAATATTTTTCGGTTTGTGTGTGCAGCATCCCATGCATCTAAATTATGAGGTAACTTCTCATTAAGCCCTGAGATCCAAATGCTCTATTTTCATAAATATCAACATTCTTTGAAAAGAGCTGCCCAGATGAGATTGGCAAAGCTGTCACTTGGTTCCAAACACCAGCCAACCAATAAACAAAGGGATAAGGGAAAGCCATTGAAATGAGTTTGATTTTCAATTTGGATAAGTTTTTAATTTTTGAAAAATATCATATCCATGAAATTTTTAAAACTTAAATGTAAAATGTTAAATATAAATAAGAATGCTTATTAATGCTGCTTTATATGTTTTATCACGTTTGTTTTTTATACTAACCCTATAAATTCTATTATTAACCCCAATTTATAGATGAAAAAGCTAATGTTTAGAAAGATTAAAGAATTTTCCCTAAATCATGGGCCTAGTAAGTGGCAGAGCTTTGAATCAACCAGAGGCAGTCTCTTTTTGAAATCTAGTTTCTTAACCGCTCTACCAAAAGAGTTTACCATATAAACTTGATGTGTTCAGAAAATAATTTTGTTTCCCCTCATACTGCATTTGCACAAAAGTAAATGTTCCATCTTAGAATCTACTGCCCCTTAGGGTGCGACCAGTATTCAGTGCTATTTAGAGAGCACAAAAGGGAACCTTCTCTGTGCTTTCCTCACCTCTAAGATCTCTCAATGGAATAGCTCTAAATACTTGTTCCGGATGGACATTATCCAAAATGTTCTCTGTCACCTTGGCTTCTAGAATGCTAATCATGTTTAATCATTAAGCAAAATCCCCTGTGAAGTCCAGTGGTACCATCTGAGGTTTGGCTAAGATGAAAGAGAAGGAACTAATGTCTGCCAAATGCCACAACCTCTTCACAGATACTTTTCTACATGACCTAGGAATACATAGTAAAAGCAACAGGCAAGATTACAGGGAGATAGATTTCAGGTCCGTCTGGACTGAGCTCAGTAATTGGAGTTCTCTCAGGAAAAAAAGTGAGACAATTTTTTACACTACTCTAAAATGACATTTGTGATGTGTTTTTAAAATTATATATCTTAAAGTGTATCTGTATAATTTCCTTTATTTCAAGCAATACAAACTACTGAATGAATATCTCAGAGGAGTGCAAGAAAAAACATTGCACACATCCACGAGCCATATTATGTCTCTAGTGAGTAAACTGGCCTGATCTACATCAATGGGAGAATCTTGTCCTTGTCTACATTATTCCTCTTGTACGTTGTGACAGAATGAGAGATGAGAACCACTGTATGTTTGGTCTCTAAGATTTCTTCCAAGCCTCAGATACTATGATTCTGTGATTCTACAGGATGAGGGAATAATAACACAGAACAGAGCTCTTCCAGCCTCAGGTCCATCCTGGGTTCTGTCAGAGCACAATTAACTGGCCGTGTTGCTAAGGCAAAGTCTGCAATGTTTTTATGACAGCAGAATGGCAGGCCAGCCCCTTTAGCTCCCTCTGAGATGGTTGCAAGGGATAAAATGATGGAGTTACTTTGCTTCTAGCAGAAATCAGTCTACCTGTGTGAGACTCAAGCAATGAAATCCAGAGAGAGTGGGAGAGAGAGAGAAAGATCTTTTCCTTTAGTACTGATAAAAGAGTTTATTTACAAAAGTAGATGGAATAAGACCCTATCTAAGGAAATTATCTCATGCAAGCATGAGGTGTGTATATATACATATGTGAAGAAGGAGGGGAAAATCTATTTCCAGATATTAAATATTTTGAAGACTATATTCCTGTTTTGCACATCATGGAATCTAAAGGGACAGGCTTGCAAGGAGAGGGGAGCACATGCATTCCTGGGTAAGGAAGCCAAGAGTCCATACCCTTCAGATCCTGGAACGCAATTCATGCTTATGACTCAGGACCAGTCAGAACCATAGAGACTACATCCCCCATTCAGCCACTGCTAAGCTAGTATGCTTCCAAGAATATTAAAGAGCAGGATACTGCTGGGAGAAGGACAGGTGAGAAATAAGAATGTGGAAAAATGTTTTATGAGACACAATACAAAGAGAAGACCTAAAATTCAGAATTCAACATAAATTTATCTGTTTTTGCATTGTAACCACAGGTATATCCTCAAGAATTTAAAGACTGTGATCCCCTGAAGGTAACTATAATAAGCAAAAAACCCCAAACTCAGCCCAATCTCTAAATGATTTAACTCAAACCCTCACACCTAAAGCCCAGAAGAAGAAAAGATATGCTCACTGCAAGCAAAAGAAATCGACTTATTCCAGTCTCCACGTATTCCATCTCAACAACAACCAAAAATTATGAGGTATTCAAAAAGGCAAGAAAACCACATTCAGGAGTTACAGAGCAACTTCTGACTCAGAAATGATGCAGATATTGGAAATACCTGACAGAGTAAAGTAACAATGTTTAATGTGCTAAAGGCTTTAAAGGAAAAGATGCACCACATGCAAAATCAAATGGGTGATTTCAGTAGAAAGATGGCGACTATACCAAAGAATCACGCAAAAACAGTACAAATAAAAGACACAGTAAAGAATGCCTTTAGTAGACTCATAAATAGACTCAACACAGCTGATGGCTGATGAAAGAATCAGTGAACTTCAAGATAGTTCAATAGAATTACCCAAATTGAACCAGAAAGAGAAAAATCCAGCATTCATAATTTCTTTGTGTAGTCTCCAGTTTCAGTCTGTTATCAAACTTTTGCTGCTTAAAGACCATCTTTTAACATTTCTAGTAAACAGGTATGCTTCAATGAAATTTCCCAGTTTTTGGTTTATCTGAGGGAATCCTTATTTCTCCGTAATTTTTGAAAGACATCTTCTAGAGATATAGAATTCTGGGTTAAGTGAATTTTTTTTTCTATTAGTGCTTTAAAGTTAATGCTTGATTGTCTCCTGGACAATGTGAAAAAAAAAGAAAAGGAAAAAACCGGAAGTATACATCCAGGAGCTGTAAGACAACACAAATCACTTTAACATACATGTCATAATTGGGATCTCATAAAAGCAGGAAAAAGAAAGTGGAACAAAAGAAAGATTTGGAGAAATAATGGCTGAAAATTTTTGTAAAGATGAAAACTCATTCAAGCACTAATACTTAAACTGCTTTAAACAAAAGACAAAGAGAAAATCTTAAAGATAGAGACAATGAGACACACACGGAGGAACAAAGATAAGAATTACAACATAGATCTCATCCACTGGTCGGGAGACACATTAATCACCAATACTCACTCAAGAAGAGATAGATAACCTGAAAAGTCCTATACCTATTAAAGAAATAGAATTCATTGTTAAAAATCTATTTTTTAAAAAAGAAAACCTTTGGTCCAGATGTTGCACTGACGACATTTCCAAAGTATTTAAGGAAGAAATAGTGTTCATTACTTAGAAAAATGGGATATCACTACTATTGATATCAGTTCTTCCTTCTTTGATCTGTAGATTTGATGCAATTTCAATCAAAATCCAAGCAGACTTTTTTTAAGATATTGCTAAGCTGATTCTGAAATTTACGTAAGAGGGCAAATGAACTAGCATAGCCAAAATATTTTTGAAAAAGGAGAATAGAATTGTAGGGAGACACACTACCAATTTTTGAGACATAAAGCTATTGTAATCAAGATGGTGTGGTTTGGGGAAAATGATAGATGTTTAGATCAATGGAAGAGAATAGAGAGTCCAGAAATAAATTCATACTCGAGGAGTCAACTGATTTTTTAAATAGGTACAAAGGCAATTAAATGAAGGACAGTATTTTCAACAAAAGGTACTTGAATAATTGTATATCTATATGCAAAAAAAGTGAACCTTGGCCTATTCTTCAAAAAAGGCAAACCACCTGACTTAAAATATATCATGCACCTAAATGTAAAATGTATAAGTACAACATTTCTAGAAAAAACATAGAAGAAAATTTTGTGGCCTTAGGTGAGAAGTTTTTAGACACAACATTAAAAGCAGGGTCTATGAAAGAAAAAGTATGGCAAACTTTTTAAAAATTAAAAACTTTTGCTCCATGGAAGAAACTGTGAAAAAAAAAAAAAAAGAAAAGAAAATAGCAAGACACATCACAAACTAGATGAATACAATTGCAAGTCACATTTCTGACAAAGGACTTGTACACAAAATATACATGAAAATCTCTGAAAACTCAAAAACCAACTCATTTTAAAATATGAGCAATACATCTGAGCAGATATTTTACCAAAGATTTATAGATGGTTAATAGGCATATTAAAATAGCACTTAAATCATTCATCATTAAAGAAATGCAAATTAAAACCACAATGCAACATTACTATTAGATACCACTGTACCTATTAGGACAGCTTTTACAAGAAATGGTGATGATATAAGTTCAGATGAGGATGTGGAACAACCACGACTCTCATACATTGCTGGTAAAAATGCAAAATGGTAAAGTCACTTTGGAAATAGTTTGGGGGTTACTTTTAAACGTAAATATGCCATACTTTATGTAAATGAAAACAAATAAATTAGAACTAAGGCAGGAAAGATGTGAGGTGAGACTGTGTGCAAATAAATGTAACTGAATTACAGATGAATCACATAACCACACTGAGGGCTTTGGGGAAGAATGTAGTTGGCCCAGATAAGTTTAGAAAACAATATTTTGAGTAGACACTGTTAGGGTAAAGATAGGAAAGGCTATACAAGATTGTTACTAGCTGGTAAATTTGTCTAACACAGGAATGTGGGTTAGAAACTCTGAAACTATTAGTGCATGTGTTGAACAAATATTTAAATATATTGTGTACATAATGAGAGTTCAGTTTCTTACTGAACAAAGACTTACAGAGACAAAATAGTTAAAAAAAATACAAAAGGGGATTGACTAGAACAACTCCTATGGTGGTGGACTGAAGTCAGAAATAGCAATATGGAATGACTAGATAGACAGGGGTAGATGATAGAGAAATAAATATAGATATGCATGTATTCTGAGTTGGTACCCATACATTTATTTCCTAGCACTGTCCACTGAGAGAACCTAGAAACAGTGACACTTTGGTAGCAATAATCACACTTTGCACCCAGACCTTGGTTTTTCTTAATTATATACTCCAATAAAAGCAACTAATGAACTGGCTGGCAACCTGTAGAAGACTGAAACTGGACCCACACATTTCACCATTAACTAAGTTAGACTCTCATTGGATTAAAGACTTAAACTTAAGACATGAAACCATAAAAATACTAGAAGAAAGTGTAGGGAAAACACTTGAAGAAATCAGCCTGGGCGAACATTTTATGAAGAGGACACCTCGGGCAATTGAAGCAACACCAAAAATACACTATTGGGACCAGATCAAACTAAAGAACTTCTGCACAGCCAAGAACACAGTAAGTAAGGCAAGCAGACA
>CAUYTI010155750.1:0-23565 GCA_963575145.1 Galago senegalensis | reverse complement strand
GTGCTTGAAATCTCCTTTTATTTCTCTCCCTAACTGTGGCTGGTTCCCTGACCTGGCTGAAGCCCACCTCTCAAGTTCTCCCTTGTCCATCTCAAGTTTTCAGGGTTAGAAATGAGAAGGGCCCTCAGGCTTTGGAGCTGCTCTGGGCCCACCCAGGGAGGTGCCTGTTGCCCTGTGTCTATCCTCCGCCAGACACAGGACCTTCCAGAATACAGACTACAATTCCCAGCATCTTTTGCAACAGGACACCATCACATGACCTTGTCGTGGCTGATGGGACCTGCAAGGAAGTGGGGTAGAGCAGTTCTGGGTCATGCCCTGGAGCCATTTTCTCCTTCCTCCTGGTCTCCCTGGAGGGAAAGTGATGCTTGTGAGTCTTCCGGGGTCCCAGTAGGTGAAGCTTCAGCCAGGGCTAGTGGACATGGAAAGGCCCCACAGGCCACCACCAGCGGTCTGAGCATATTTCCCTGTTTCCTCCAACAGAGGACTGAACCATTTGTTCAGTAAATCTGGCACAGAAACCACTATAGGTGCACCCTACAGTCAGCACCCAGCCCCGGGCAGCTTGTTGCTGGCTATTGATAACAGGGCAGTCTGACTTTGTTTCTGCCTCTCTCATTCAAGGCCCTGCACTTGCAGTTAAATCCTAATGAGGTACCTGCTCCCCTACTAAAGCCCCAGACTTACCATTGCTGTGGCTCCCCAGACAGATCCCACATCCTCAGGGCAACAGGTGTGTTTGGTCCTCGGTACAGAGAGGACAGGTCCCAGCTGTGGTGGCCCCAGTATGTCCCAGGATATTCCAGGATGTCCCAGGGAGCCTGGTCCCAGTGTTCAAAGACATTCACATCACAGAAGGCCAAAATTATGCTCGGGCTCGTTCCTTTTTTTGGGGGGGGGGGCAGGTTTTGGCCAGGACTGGGTTTGAACCTGCCACCTCCAGCATATGGGGCCAGCGCCCTACTCCTTTGAGCCACAGGCACCGCCCGGGCTGGTTCCTTTGGGGGGAGACCCCATCCTGTGTCTCTCTGAAGCTTCTGGCAGTAGCTGGGAATCTTCACATTTCTTGGTATGTAGATATGTCACTTCAGTCTCAGCCTCTGTCTTCACTCGGCATTCTTACAACCTCCCACTTCAAATATTCCTGGGTTTTTCTCTTGTAAGGACACTCATCATTGAAATTACTTCCTTAATCCTAGATGCTCTCTTCTTGAGATCCTCCTTTAATCAATTACATCTGCAAAGACTTTTCCAAATAAGGTCACAGTCACAGGTTCCAGGAGAGGACATGACACTATATGCCCCCATCCAGACTTTCAGCCAAGGAGTTAATGGGGCCCCATGTAGGGTCAACTGTGCAGAAATGTCTCCCCATCAGAATGATCTAAACTTCTGAAAAAATATTTGCAGAGTCAGGAGAGTTCGTCCTAAGCCTCTATTTCTACAGCAGGCTCAAATTAAACTGTTAATCAGACCTCTACATTTTAGCCTGGATGGGAGTGTGAGACATGGGCAGAGGTAGTACGGGACAGGCAGTGTAAGCAAACAGGATACTAAGTAGAAAACACACTGCAAGGTAAGCGTAGCCATTAAGTGTCACAAAATGTTACAGGAAGAACAATGAGACCTGAGGAGAGGAAATACTACAGCAAGCAGTGTAACCAAATGGGAGGAAGAGAGTGCACTGTAACCATAAGATGAGAGTCACCACAACTATTACAAGAAACAGCAAAAACACCACCAGGTGGGTACCTTGTACACTACAGTTTCTCCCCCTCCCCCTATGGCCTTTGGACAGCATGACACACCTGGGCCTAACTGTATAAGATGGAAACTCTCTACCCGATGGCAAGAAGGAAACAACATCTCCACTGTCAAGGAATAAAAGAGAAAAGACAAGGTCAGGAAGGAGGAGAGGCCAGATGGGAGGAAAGGGATGGCACAGAGACCCCAGGGCTGCTGTCCACTGGAAGTGTGCCCACTCTTAACCCCGTTAGTGAACTTTCACTTTAATAAATGCTGCTGCTCTCTGCTTCACAACAGTCTCTTACTTTCATTCTTCAATTGCAAGAAGACAAGAATTGAGGAGTTCAATGGCCAGAACATAGTCATTTGAGGTCTCTTCATTTTTTTTAACAGCCCCAACTAAAAACCCCGCCAGCAATAAGATGAAATAAGGCTGGTGAAGAAGATCAGCTTCTATCAGTGGTTGTGTTTTACATGGACCCAAAGTCATCGAGGATCATTCAGAACTGAAGGCACTCAGGATGTATTTTAATTATTTCCAGGACAGATCTGGGGATGTTTGAGGAATGACCTCCTGATCAACCCAAGAGAATCACATCATCACTTTGATGCTTCATGGGTGCTTGGCACAGAGTGGGCGCCTGCTGAGTGGTTCTCAGATGAGCAAGTTTAGCCCTGGGACACTCTGTTCAGGGCTCAGGCATCCAGGCTTTCCAGGCAGGCTTCCCATCCACGCCCCACAGTCCAAGGCTACAGAGCTAATGAGACTCTAGTATCCCATCCCTCTTATGCTGAGATGGTTAGGATCTTGTGGTCATAGAACAGAAACCAAAGGGGTGGGCAGGACACCTGGTGAGGAGAGGACACCTAGGGCACCTGGTGAGGAGAGTTCCAACATGAGTAGGAACTGCCCAGGGAGCCTGTCCAGGAAGCCCTGGAGTATCCACTCCCTGAACTTGATCCACCCTTGCACCTCTCACTTAGGATCCCAGTTCCTGGAGAGCCAGGAGCTGCTCCAGGTTAGGAGGGGCATTTTCACCTGGATTACACTAGTGACCAAGCGGTCACTTCCCAACAGGAAGAGAAAGGTGCATGAGCAATGTCCATGCAGCAGCTAGGCTGATGGACCAGTCCCTTCACTGACCAGATCGATAGATCTGTGCAGAGTTAATGACAACAAGAGATGGCAGGAACTCAGGGAAGAAGGACTAGACTGTACCATGGCCGATGCACTTGCATCCATGGGTCTGCGGGGCTGGTCCTCTTGAGTGACGGTGACCAGGGATGTGGCAGTGGCTGCTAAACAAGGAGGATGTTTCCATGAAGCGTCCAAACAAACCCTACCCTTAGCCCTCACCATAGGCCAGAGTATTCTTTCCTGCCTTCTTTCTCTTTGCTCAAGTTAACCATCCTCCACCAGGCAGTAAATCCCACAGTCTTTCAACAGCCACAAACAGCAGATGCTGAACAGAATCTGCTGAGGGACAGCCTGCTTCACTTCCTTCCTCTTGGCATTTGCCCCTGGCTGGTGCAAGTGGGCTCCACACTGAGAACGTGGGGAGGGAGTTCTATCTAAAGGAAGCCCAGGATTCTGGGCAAGACACCTTCCCTCACAATGGCTGATTCAGGATAAAAAGCACACTACATATGGGGCTCAGTCTACAACCTCTGATGTGCAAGAAAATAACTTTAAATAGACTTTCTACAAGTTAAGTGTGTTTCTATTTCTCCCTTCCATCTGCGCCTTTGGGTGGTGATGTAGTCTCAGCCAGTCAGGGGCTCCACTCATTCCCCCTCTTCCCCTCCACCCCCTCGTCCCCATTGCTTACCCCCCACCCTGTCTCCGAGGTCTGTGCCACTCACCTGCCACAGGGCTCAGTCCATCCAGGCCCTGTTCGAATGTCCAGGAGGGGGTGTGGCTACACAGAGGACACGAGAGGAGCAGTGCATGGACAGAAATCTCTCAGGAGCAGGTGCAGCTGGCATCCACAGGCCACCACCAGTGGGCTGAGCCATACGTCCCTGTTTCCCCCAACAGAGGACTGAACCATTTGTGTGGTAAAAGTCTGGCACAGAAACAGTTGTCGCAGTCCAACTGTTGGCTGTGGCTCAGGGAGACAGCCACCCAGTGAAGGATGTTTAGGGGATGAAACAGACACAGCATCTTCCGGGGAAAAACAGGGAAGGCTCAACTCCCAGACACGCGCCCCTCTGATTGCCTGCTGGGTGGGCTGTGGGTGCAGCAGGTTCTGGGCCCTGCACTGCAACTTTTTATGGGTCCCTAATGGGGAGAGGATCATAGTGGGGGCTGCTGATAGTGGGCTGACTGCAACAGGGCCTCATGGGCCTCCCCACCTGCCAAGATTCAAGGACAAGACCTGTGCACAGGCTGCTGTTGGGACAGTGAATTAGGGTCCCTCTAAATGGGGCCTGATGACACAAAGGGACCATGCTGGGTGCTGAGTCATCTGAGAGCAGAGGTTCCAGAGTGGTGATCTCCCTGGGGGAAGGGTAAGTGATGCCCACACACCAGGGCAATATTGTGAGAATTGACTCTTATTTTTACCTTGGGGCCTCCTTTTATCCCCTGACCCCTTCCCCACCGAGGTCCAAGGGAAATCCTCCAACCAAAGCAGAGAGCACAGAAATAATATTACTAGGTTTGGGCAGTGCCTGTGGCTCAAAGGAGTGGGGCACCAGCCCCATATGCCAGAGGTGGTGGGTTCAAACCCAACCCCTGCCAAAAACTGCAAAAATAATAATAATACTGGTTTTAAAATATGTGTGTGTGTTTGTTTATATACCTTGCCCTGCAGCAGTGGGACAATGTTTTCCAAGTCAGTTTTTTCCCCAGTCCTAATATAGGTAAAAATTTTCTCTGGATTCGGGAAGAAAAAATAATCCAAGAAGAAAAAACTGCACCCAACACTCTCTCCAAAATTTAATCCTAAAATAGAAAGTGACACATGACTCTGATAAATTTGGGGTCTGAAAGCAGAGAAGGCTTGCTACTTGGGAACCTGAAAGCAGTGACCTCCCAGGTGGCCCCACACCACAGAGTGAAGTGGGTAGAGAGGATGGAGCTGCTGTGACTCCAGGACACAGAGACCTGGGAGTTCTCTTCTCCCGATATGAGAGGGAGGGGTGGTGCACCCCAGGTCACACAGGGGAAGGAAGGATGTGACCTCAGGAGAGCTGTCCCAGTTAAAGGCCTCAGTACTGAGCACGCTGGGAATTACAGGCCTAATCCTGAGTCGTGATGTGCACAGATGACAGGTGTCAGGCTGAGAGGTGATGGCTGACGGTCCCCACCCCAACCCAGGAGAATCAGCAACAGACAGGCAACCTAAGAGGGGAGGAAGAACATTCTTAATGGTCTAGAAAAAAAGCCTACTACCCTGAATTGACACTGTTCACCTGGAATTGAGTCTATTCTTTTCTGCCATTAGGCAGAGTGAGGGCTCTAGGGAGAAACTATATTTAGTTATAAAAGAATCAAGTTATTTTACACACCTGACTTGATAGCTTAGGAATATATACCCACTTCACTTAGGAGAGTGCTTTGGGGGACATGGTTAAATTCAGTGTAACAAATGTTGGATTTGTTTTAGAGCCAAGAAGGAACAACAAGATTATTTTTTTTCTTACTATTGATCCAGGGCCAAGAAGTCTGAGCCAAGTCAGATACCATTTTGAGTTTGGAGTGGTGGGGTTCAGGGTGGACATTTCAGTGACTTTGCAGTGGGCAAATGGGCTACTCCACCGAGTTCTTGGTATAACTGAGTGGGTTGGAAAAAGGAGAAGCAGCAGACAGATGTAGGAAAGAGGAAGTGAGAGGAAAGAGGAGAGAAACAGGGCTGGGCTGGAAGAAGGAGCACTGGAGTGAGGAATTGAAGGTCATATCTTTTCCTCAACCTCATGACTTGGGAATGGCTGCCTCCTTAAAATCCAGGGAAGCGGGAGGAAGCCTTCAGATCAGAAGAGGGAAAATCAGCACCTTCTTAATAAGATTCATAAAAAGTTATTTAATTCATTTATTTATTTGTTCATGGGTTTTTTTCATTCCTTCAAGAGAATTTTATTGATCATCTACTCTGTCATTGACACTGTCCAGACATGTTGACAAATGAAGTTCAAAACCAGTAAGATTCCTGCCCTGTTAGAAAACAGACAATGAATGACAAAATAGCAATAAAGCAAGATATTTTTAGATAGTGACAATTGCTACAACAGAAATCAAAAAAGGAAGAAAATAGAGAATAACTGGGAGAGGCCACTTCTATAGGGTAAGAAAAATTCTTTCTGAAATGACTTTTGTGCTGATAACTCAAAGCTGAGAAGAAACCAGCCATGTGGTTGTATCACGAAAAGCATTCTAGACAGAGTGAAGAGCAAACGCTAAGTTCCAAAGAGAGAGGAGAAATTTAGTACATTTGACAAATTGAAGGAATGGATCAACTACCATCTAGATTCACTCATAATCCAAACCCCAAATAAACTCCTATTTTTAAAAAAGGCACTCCAATTTCTGAGTAAAAATACTGTTCATTTATACCTTTCAATTGAAAATCACAAGATAAAGAAAAGAGCAAAAAACAATCCACTGTCAAGAGACAAAGCAATTAACACAATAAGAGAGATATGTCACGGTTATTGAAACTATCTGTGAATTTAAAGTAACTATGATATTACCTTAAGAGATCTACTGAAAAATATGAAAAACATGCATGAACAGGTGGAGAATTTTACTGAAGAGAGATGGAAACTATAAGAAAGAATCAAATGCTAATACAACAGAAAGTAACATAGTGGGCACGCCGGCCCCATATGCTGAGGGTGGTGGGTTCAAACCCAGCCTCGGCCCCAAAAAAGAAAATAACATAGCAATAGCAATGTAGATGACTTCCACAGATTTATCAGTAAACAACTAAAGAAAGATCTGATACTAAAGCTGTATCAGACACAGCTAAAAAAAGAATAGGCAATCTACCTTTTTGTTTTTGAAGTTTTCTTTTTTATTTATTTATTTTTAAAATTTATTTATTTTTGGCTAGGGCTGTGTTTGAATCTACCACCTCCGGCATATGGGGCCAATGCCCTATCCCTTTGAGCCACAGGCGCCACCCGATTTTTTATTAATTTTTTTAATTTTATTTATTTCTTTTTTTTGAAACAGTCTTACTTTGTGTCCCTTACTAGAGTGAAGAAAGAATGGGCAATCTTAAAGACAGAGCAATAGACACTAAACAAATTGAATTTAAAAGGAGAAAGAAAAGTAGTAAAAGAAAGTAAATCTTTGCCTTTATTTTTGTTTTGAGACAGAGTCTCACTCTGTTGCTCTGGGTAGAGTGCTGTGGCATCATCATAGCTCACAGCAACCTCATACTCTTGGCCTTGAGGAATCCTCTTGCCTCAGCCTCCAGAATATCTGGAACTACAGGCATAAGTCACCACATCCAGCTAGGTGTGCTATTCTTTTTTTTTTTTTTTTGAGATGCAGTCTCACTTTGTCGCCTTCGATAGAGTGCAGTAGTGTCATAGCTCACAGCAACCTCAAATTCCTGGGCTCAAGAGATTACCTTGCTTCAACCTCCCAAGTACCTGGAACTACAGGTGCCCACCACAACACCTGGATATTTTTAGAGATAGGGTCTTGCTCTGGCTCAGGCTGGTCTCAAACCTGTGAGCTCAGGCAATGCACTTACCTCAGCCTCCTGGAGTGTTAGGGTTACAGGCACGAGCCACTGTACCTGGCCAAAACATTACTCTCAGGTTTTCTATTTAATTTTTATTTTTTTGTTGAGACAGAGTCCCTCCCTATTCCCCTGAGCAGAGGACAATGGCATCATAGCTCACTGCAACCTCAGACTCAGGCTGTAAGCATCCCGCTGCCTCAGCGTCCAAAGCCTCTGGGATTACAGGCTCTCACCACAGCACCCAGCTGGGTTCTTCCATTTTTTTAGGAGGGGGGGTCTCACTCTCACTCAGGCAAGTCTCAAACTCCTGAGCTCAAGCAGTTCTCCCTCCTCAGCCTCCCAAAGTTCTGGGATTATAGGCATGAGCCACTGCTCCCAGCCAGCTTTTCTATTTTTAGTAGAGATGAGGTCTATGCTCTTGCTCAGGCTGTTCTTAAACTAAACTCAAGCAATCCACCCACCTCAGCTCCCAAAGTGCTAAGATTACAGCCATGAGCCACTGCTGCCTGGCCTAAATCTTTGCTTTAGAATGGGTCTCAGGAAAATCTGAATTACAGCAAAAAGTGTATAGCTATTTGCTTACACTATGCTTCAGAGATTTGAAAATTGAATTTAAAATGATTAGGAACAGACAGGGGTAAAGCCTGGCGTGGGGCTTCAGAGACAGCTTTGAAGTCCGTGATGAAAGTGCTACTTGCTTATCTCTGCTCGTACTAGCTGTGAGTCATGGGGAAGCTGCTAACCTCTCTGAGTCTCACTTCCTTTGTAAAATGGAGATAATCATTATACATATCTCACTGGGATGCTGCAAGAATTAACTGACAGACTACAACAGTACCTACAACGATGTCTGGCGCATAATATGTCCTTCAGATAGGAAGATTACTTTTTTTTCCTTTTGACAAAGACTCCCCCTGTATCTCTTCCTTGGATCTGGGTCTAACAAAACTTCGGTCATTTCAGATGTTTGCAAAGAGCCGGGAACCACTATAAAAATGTTCTCAGAGAGCAATGTATCCTGAGAGAGAGCAAAGAAACATAAAGGGAGAAGCTTAGCAATTATGATAATGACAATATGATAGCTAACATTTATTGAGTGCCTACTGTGAGCTAGGCTTGGTGCTAAACTCGGCATGTACATTGACTCGTCCCATTGACTTTATGTAATTGGTCCTATAATGCAGATGTAAAAACTAACTCTAAGAGACTGAGTGACTTCAGTGCTGCTCCAGACCACACCTGGAGAGGGTGGATAGAGGGCTCCTCCAGCTGTCTGTCCCCATGCTTTGCAACCTTCTACACGGAGCTCATACCTCGCAAGGAGGTACACAGTGACATAAAAGGACCATCAAGGAAGGCTGAAATACACATTCACAAATGACATGGGGAATTGAAATTTGAAAATATGTTTAAGGGGTGGTACCTGTGGCTCAACAAGTAGGGCACTGGTCCCATATAAAAAAATTAAAAAAAAAAAAAAGAAAAAAAGATGTTTAGAATTCACATGGCCTGAAACAGAATGTCCTTCACTCCTTGGCAGTGATAAAGAATACATTCAAGGCGAGATCTTTCTATATCAACTGTCCATGAAAGAAAAAAAATCCTATCTAGAAAACATATTAAAAAGAGGATTAAAAAGTACATGGAGACTCAGTGCCTGTAGCTTAGCAGGTAGGGTGCCAGCCACAGACACTGGGGCTGGTGGATTCGAGCCCAGCCTGGGCCTGCCAAACAACAATGACAACTGCAACAAAAAATAGCCAGGTGTTGTGGCGGGCACCTGTAGTCCAAGCTACTTGGGAGGCTGAGGCAAGAGAATTGCTTAAGTCCAAGAGTTTGGGGTTGCTGTGAGCTGTGATGCTACAGCACTCTACAGAGGGCAACTTAGTGAGACTCTGTCTCTAAAAAAAAAAAAAAAAAGTAAATGGAAGGAGAGAGGTTACATTTTGATATTTCTTGAAAAACAAGCTTTTGTGGCAATGATATAGCAATAAGGTTCTGGGTTTTATGCACATGCAGTGTACCAGTGTCTGTTGCTGCTCAGAATCATTAAAAATATGACAATTTTATTTCAATGATTCAATGGCTCCTGAGTATGTGCAACAGAGGCCTGGAATGGGGGCCTAGGTAAAGCCCATGAGGAGCAGGGGACAGAGGTGGAATCATCTTGCTCCTGGTCCATCCCCTTCACAGCTTCCAACACACGTTATGCCACACTTGCTGTGCTTGGCAAGAATTTCTCCCCAGAAAACAGGTATCCTATAAGCGTGGGTTCTGGGGACACCCAGGGCCTGTGTCCCCTCAGCCCCTGAATGCTCAGGAGGAACAGAAGTAAATGTAGTATCCCCATGGTTCCCTCTAGAGTGTCTCACATCAGCACCCACACCTGGCCAGGGACAGGCTGTGTGGGAGAGACACCCAGATGCTCTGCCAGCACTGATGTTGGAGGGACACTCCTGCTGGCCCTCAGAGGATAGTCCAGGGGCAGCTGTTTGTGAGAGAGACAGGGAAGAGCAGGAGGATGTGAGAGGGACCAGTGAGGAGGGGGAGTGCTCACAGAAATGAGGAAATTCCCAACGCAGCCAGGTACCCAGCCATGCTCTACGGGGCCATGAATGGCTCCGTACACCGGGATGTGTCTGCTGCCCTCTCCCCCAGAGGCATCTGGGAGTCTGTGTGTCCCTGGGAAATGTCTGTATCTTATGCATCTAATGCAGAGCACCCTGTGGAAGTTGCACCCTCCTCCTTATTCACCTACAGTGAGGACATTTGCTGAGGCCTCTGAGGCCACAGGCCAGGCCAGGGAGTTGTATGAAGGGCAGGGCAGAGAACAGGCATCCAGGTCAGAAAGGAGCCCTCAAACAGGTGACCAGCAAGTCCAGGAGATGAGGTTCAGAAGCCCACCTGCCCCTGGACTCATCCCAAGAGGAGCAACAACCCTAAGTGACAGTGGCACCCCATCCCCACTCATGTGGTCTTTACTGCTATGTTGGGAACTGTCTGCTTAATTTATTTTTGCCAGAGAGCCCGGCACAGGGACTCAGGTGTGTGTTTGCACTGGCTGACTGCCCTGACTGTGGAAATGAAATGATCCCAAACCTTCCCTTCCCCATGGGAGCATCTGGCTGGCATAGTCCCATGCACAGTGCCTGGGCAGAGGTGTCAGGAGAACCTAGTGGGGAAGGTGAGGCTGCCCAAAGCACAGCCAGGGTTTTCTCACTGGCAACATGCAATGGGGTACAAGATCACAGGCCACGTGTGACACAGTGAAGTGCACCAGCTTCCACTGGGCTGCAGACGGAGGCTGGACAAAGGCCTGTGACCAGATGTGACCTACCCCTGAGCCACTCAGAAGCAGCTGTGGGTGTGGTCCCAACTGGCCAGGGCAGAGCTGGTGTGACTGTGGTGTGGATGTGCACCTCACTGGAATAAACCCTTTGTTAAGTCACAAAACATGAATTAAGATGACAACTTGCCTAGAGGCACCCTGGGGACACAAGGGAATCAAAGATGGAAGCCATCTGCATCAGGCTGGAGAAATTAATTTCTGCATGTGAGCCCACGCAGTCAGGAAGGCTCATTAAAGCTGAAAAGAAATTAAGACCTGACATTCCAGGAGGGCAATAAAGAGCCTAATGAAGAAAGGGGGAAGGGGCATGGTCAGGGTGCATCAACATGAGCGACAGCTCACCAACTGCGGATTGGGGGACTTAGATCCAGGGACTCATGGATGTTGTGTGGCAGCTCCTCCTCCTCACTGATCAAAGGCTCAGCCCTCCCAGTCGGTGCCATTCTTCCTGAAAGGGGTTCTGCTGTGTATCCAGAGATGAGACCAGGAGAGTTCAGGCCAAGATTAATGAAAAGATGGCTGCTGCACCGAGAGTGGTTGAGAGCTTCTTTCTATACTGGGTGTAGGGGGAGGAAGATTTCACTGGTTGCTGGAAGGTTTCAGCGGTCTAGGGTCTTCTGGGTGGAACTCTTGAGAAGGTCTTTTGTTTTGGGAAGCAAGGAGGGGGAAGAGTTTAGGCCCCTAACATTCCCAATTCTTGTTAAAAGGGGATGAGGATGAAGGTCAGTCTTCCATAATTGCTTCTCTCTGGATAGGGCTGTAGTTGTCCTCAGTGACATGAGTTGTGTGTTAGCAGGGCTGCATGGGTTTGAGTACCTTGGGAGAGGGTTCAGGGAGAGATAGGAATTGGGTTGCAACTGGGGCTGACACCTTTTTTATCCTGTCTTGAGTAAATGAGGACAGGAATTGGATAACACAAGGGGCAATGGTTAATAATAGGAGGATTGCAGTGAGGCAGGGAGGAGGCCCGAGAGAGGCGAGATCAGAGTCCCCATGGGCTGTCGAACCAGGATCCCTCATTTTAAGAGCTTGTTCCTGGAGTCGGAGATCAGACTTGGTATAGCTATGGCAAGTCTCCTGTTAGAAAGCAGTACGAAGACTCTCTTTCCCCTATCATGAGCAGATCTAAGCCTCTTCGATTGTGGAGGACTATTGATGCCAGGGAGTCCACCTGAGTGTGTATGAGTTTTAACTGATCAAAAACTTCCTGGGGGCTCTTGGCCAGTGCAGTGGACATTAGTTGAAACCAGTGGGTAGCAATTCCTAGGCCTGCTCATTGCCTGGGAGAAGGGATATATCAAGGGAAAGAAGGATAAGAGCACAGGTGCTGGTCCAGTTTGTTGGGAGGTATAGACAGGTAGAGGTTCCACACAGGAAATAGCCCCAGTGTCCTCTAGGCAAGTGGAAAACTTGAAGGAAAGAAGCAATTCTTGAGTTCTTGTATATTTTCTGGGCATGCTTTTAATGTCCTGGATGGAAAGGGTTCTTGCTAGAACTGATCTGGTGACAGATTGTATAGGAGGGGTTATACCAGAGTGTGTTTTAGGAAAGAGGTGGAACTTGGTTTGGGTTAGGTAATCAGTGAGGTTGTCAGTGGGTTTGGGGACAAAGGGGCAAGAGGCTTGAGTTTTTCCAGTGTTTTTAATTTAAGGGAGGAGTGAAGATTGGGCAATAAGCTGGTCTTGGCAGAAGGAGAGTTCTAATTTGATCTAATTGATTTTAAATCAATTCATTTCTAATCAATAATCTAATTAATTTTAAATTAATTAAGTTCTAATTAATGAGAGTGAGAGGAAGAAATGAGAAAAAGAGAGAGAGGAGAGTAGAGAGTGAAAGAAGGGAAAATGGGTAAGGGAGAGAACAGCATGAAATTTTAAAGAAAGAAAGGTGGAATGTTGGTCCTGAGTTTTAGTGGGTAGCTGAATTTAAGGGCGGAAAATAGAGTCCTTGTAGCTGAATTCACAAGGCACTGTGAAAGTGAATGCTGTGTCCACTGTCCTTAGGTAAGATTGAAGACAGACATTTTTCAGATGTTTCCAGTCTTTAGGCGTGACATTCATCCATTCTGGATGTTCAGAAATTACTTGAAGCTTAAAGGAACAGATTTTAAAAGACAAAAGAGTTAGGGAAATCTAAAGAGAATTTACATTTCTTTTTTATCAGTTGGGTTCCTCAATTGTCTGTGAAAACGGGAATCTACAGCGATGGGGTGCTCTGACAAGAGAAAGAAAGCAGGCAGAGAGACAGACTTGGGCCATTATTGAAAGACTGTGAGTTAATAATTTCCTATTATTTCAGTATAAAGTCTGCCCATCCTTATATTTTCCCTTTTCTATTGTAAAATTCAAATATCTTTTTGAAATGCGCTCAATACTGGAGATTATGGATGGAATGCCCTTTTTCTGAAACTGCTTCCCTAGGATTATGAATGGAGTGATGCCCCTGCCTGTTGGAGTTCATTGGGGTCATTGGGGGGACGGATTGGAAAGCAGATGGTCTTCAAAGTTAAGTTAGACATGGGAAGAAGTTTCATTGGAGAGAAATTGCGAGGGTTGACTTTGATTCTGTTGAATGTTATTAGGCAGTAAAAATGTAGAATTCAAAAGTGAGAACTAAAAGTAGAAATACAAGTGGCATCACAGAGAGGCTAAACTACAACTATATATGAATTCTTTTTTTTTCCTATTTATTTCATTTTATTGTATTGTATAATTTCATTTGTAATGTATATAATATATTTGGTACAGTGGTAGATATGCTCAATTTGTTCTCAAGGTTTTTAAAATCATGCTTGGCAATCACTGGTAATGAGAGAACAACATGAGTATTGAAGTCAGAGGGATCTGAATTCAAGTTGTGACCTGTATTCTCCATACCTACAAAGGCACCAAGACAAAAGCATCTTCCTCCTGTACAATCCGATAGCCTTGCCTTGTAACTGTCCTTCTTGATTTTCCTTTTATTCCCTACCTCAAGGCCATTGGGTTAGTAGGAGGCACCACTGATATAGAATACAATGTGTACTGCCCCTGAGACATTGCAGTCAGAATCAGCTTTCTACAACAAATCACACTTGTCATTCCCATGCTTAGAAACTTTTAATGACTTCCCATTGCTCTGGACCAAGGGTTCTCAAAATAGGTTCCAAAAGTTCCTGGGGGTCCCTGAGGTCCTTTAAGCAGGTCACTGAGGCCTTCTCTTTTCCAACTACATTTGTAGGTAAAGCCAGATGTTTTCATATATCTTAATCAGAAAACATAATGCAACAGACGGAATTTAGAAGCACATAATAAGAATGCAACTGCATTCTATTACATTAAAGAGATCTGAAAATATACAAAACAATATCACTGTTCTCATTTAGTTTCTGATTTTGGAAAACAGAAAATATGCTTAGTTTTCATAAAATGATATTTTTGCTAATATATAATGAGTTCATTGTTATTTTAAAATGAATGCATAAAAAGTTTTCAGTTTGATTTCTAATATGGTAAAAGTCAATAGATATAAAGAAAAGAGTTTTGGGGGGTCTGTAGTAGTTTTTAGGCATGTCCTGTGAAAGTATAAAATAAAAAAGTTTGAAAACTGCTATTTTAAAAGATAGTCCAAAATCCTTAAAGCACCAAGGCTTATCAATGCCTTCCTGATCTGATGCCCGCCCATTCTTCGGCCTCCCCACCCTCCTCTAGAAGTTTATACTATAGTTCTGCAGAACTACAGTTTCCCCACCTAGCACAACTATCTCTACCACTTAGAACAAACACTGAGAGTTTGGGGGAGTCAATTCTGAAGAGAGAGGGCCTAGGAAAAAATCTTAGCACTGGTAGATGTCTCAGAGACTTTATTGGTCAGGATTCTTGGTTGTAAACAAACCACAAAACTCTAGCTAGTTTTAGCAGAAAATTAAGAATCCAAGTAATGTTAAGTAATTCAGAAAGATTGGGATGGCCAGGGAAACAGAAAAGCTTTGCCTTCAAAAACAATGTCGTAAAATGCCCTTTAAAGGATAAAGTCCAGTGCCCTGTTGGGCTTCTCTGGGAGAGGCACTACTGCTGCTTCAGGAGGGCAAGTGCACTGTGTGATCAATAACCAATGCCAGACTAGAAGCATCACTGCAAGGCCCTTTAGCACTATTGCCTGTGAAAGCTGGCTTTCTCTCCCCTGTTCTCTCCACAGTGGGTTCTGAGCGGTGCCTCCTTGGTGGCATACTCTTCCAAATCGAACTGTCTTCCAAATCCCAATTGAATGTGTCTGTTTCATAGGCTCTAAATCAGGGGTCCTCAAACTTTTTAAACAGGGGCCAGTGCACTGTCCCTCAGACTGTTGGAGGGCCAGACTGCGGGCCCCAGGACGAGTCCACTGCTAAGCAAGACAGGCAGCAGCGGCAAAAACACCCCGCGGGCCGGATAATTGTCCTAGGCGGGCCACATGTGGCCCGCGGGCCATAGTTTGAGGACGCCTGCCCTAAATCATATGCTTTTAACATAGTGGCAAAGGAAGCTGAAAGTGATGATTTCTGGTTTCTGCTTTGGGAAAGAGTGTGTTTCTAAGCTAGAGAACTGGCTAAGAAATGGAAGAGGGTTCAAAGATGTCACAAAATGATAGATTCCCACTCCAGAGACCATACAGTCCAACTGCCTGGTTTTTCCCATAGGGGATGACTTTCCTAATATCATATAGCTCTCTCATTAGTGACAGAACTGATCCTGGGAGTCATGTGTGTCTTCAATGCTCTTTCTACTGATAAGCATTGTTTTCCATGGGTCCAACTGTGTCATGTGGAAAATTCAGACAGGAAAAAACAACCAAAAGGTGAAAATCGTTTTGTTCATTCGATATGTATTTTTTGAGCAACTGTCGTGGGTGCTCATTAATCCTCTCATTTGTCACTGACTAGCTGTGTTATCTCAGGCAAGTCATTTAACCTGAGTCTCCGTGCACAAAATGTCTGCTGCTCCCTATTTTTACACATGCTTTCTTCTTCTTTTTAAAAAACCGTGCTCTATTTCAGTGCTTCCCTCACCTGGAACATTCTCCTTAACTCCCACCCCTGATACTTAGACTGCTGAAAACTTAGTTTTTATGGCTCAGCGTAAATATGCTCTCCTCATTGAGGCTTTCTCTGTGTATCAAGTCTAAACTAAACCCTCTCCACTGGTACTTTCTGTTTTCTTCCATCCTATAGCATCAAAACTTTTATTTAAAAAATAATGAAAGTGTTCCTAGCACTCTGGAATGCTGAGGTGGGTGGATTGCCTGAACTCATAGGTTTGAGACCAGTCTGAGCCAGAGTGACACCTCATCTCTAAAAATAAAATTAGCCAGGCATTGTGGTAGGCACCTGTAGTCCCAGCTACTCAGGAGGCTGAGGCAAGAGAATCACTTGAGCCCAGGAGTTTGAGGTTGCTGTGAGCTGTGCTGCCACAGTACTCTACCGAGAGCAATAAAGTGAGACTCTGTCTCAATTTATTAAAAAAAAAAAAAAAAAGAAAAGAAAAAAAGAAATCACAATTTATAGAAAAGTTATGAAACTGGTAAAATGAATACTCACATACCCTTAACCTAGCTTCACCAATTGTTGATATTTTGCCATTTGCTATATCTGACACACAATTGACTAAAATTGTGTGTATAGGTATGTTGTTATTGCATCAGTATTGTTATTTTATTGCATGTTAATAATAATTATTTTATAATAATTTACTGAATCATTTGAAAGTCAGTGTAGACATTACCGAATTCAATCTTAAATATTCCAGCTTGTATCTCCTAGAAGCATGGCCATTCTTCCACATAAGTTCCAATTCAATTGTCTTTGTGGCCTCCAAACTGTTTCCCTCCATCCCATCCAAAATCTACACATTGCATTTAGTTTCCATGTCCCTTCAGCCTCTTTTAGTCGAGATCAGTTTCCAGCTGAATTGAGTGACTGGCAATTAGCCATCTATTCATGTAAGTTCAGATATGAATAAAACCTGGCTTGTAAAATAGCCGGGTGTTGTGGCGGGCGCCTGTGGTCCCAGCTACTTGGGAGGCGGAGGCAAGAGACTCGCTTGAGCCCAGGAGTTGGAGGTTGCTGTGAGCTGTAATGCCACGGCACTTTACCCAGGGCTGGGATAGCTTGAGGCTCTGTCTCAAAAAAAAAAAAAAAAGCCTTAGGACTGCATCACATTGTCTAGGGAGAAAACGGAATGAAAGCATGAAAGAGGTTCCTGGACTGGGCCCTAGAGCCTTCAACATTTAGACATCAAGCAGAGGACAAGGATGTACCAAGAGATGGAAGGGCCAATGAGGTATAAAATAAGCCAGGAGGGAAGTGTAGTGCCACTGAAGCCAAGAAGGGGGAAGAATCAGGAGTTTCAAGGAGAGAATACTATTATTCCTATTTTATAGCTAGGGATACTGAGGCATGGGAGTGTAAGTAGCTTGACCTAGATCCAATAGGTAGTAATGGAAGAGCAGGGAGTTAAACCCAAGCAATTTGACTTCAGAGTCGGTGCTCCTAACCATTACACTAGATCTCAAACTTTAATGTTCACTAGAGTCATCTGTAGAGCTTGTTAACACACAGATTTCTGGGCCCTAACTCCAGAATTTCTGATTCATAAGATCTGAGGTGGGGCCCAAGATTTTGCATGTCTAACAAACTCCCAGGAGAGGTTGATGCTGCTGGTCCAGAAACCACACTTTGACAACCACTCTCCTACTGCCTTCCCACACATTACCCTTTATGTGCAAAGAAAGGCTTGCACGTAATAATGGTGTTTGTATTGCTGGTTTTGTCCAGTGGGCTTTAAGATTCTCCTTTAGTTTTCAGGGGGAAGAATTATTCCATCACTCTATCCAGAATTATCTGAATAAAGAAACCATATTTCTGACTAGCATAGGAGTTATCAGTTGATCTCTAGAGACTAAGGGTTTTGGCAGAATTGAAAAAGAAATGGGGCGCTGGCCTCATATGCCAGAGGTGGTGGGTTCAAGCCCAGCCCTGGTCAAAAAAAAAAAAAAAAAAAGAAAGAAAGAAAGAAAAAGAAAAAGAAATGGGTAAAACTACCAGCTCCTTGATGTTTACCACTCATCTATGGTGGCCCACATGGGACACTACAAAATTCACTCAAGGGCTAAGAAGGCAAGAAAAAGCTATATGGTAGTCTAGGCTTAGGACTGAAATAAGGAAGGGACTGATTCTTCAGAAATCTCTAGTCAATAACCACATTCTTCCACTATTCTGTCCACAGTCTTGTTTTAGTTTTATAAAGGCACCAGGTAGAAAAAGAATTCAAGGCATTGGGAGACAAAAGACTGAAGAAATGGATTCTGGTTTTGGGTATGCACAAAAGCCTGTGGATATGCTACAAGGTCCAAAGGCAGAAAGAGCAAGAGGTATGAATAGAATGATAATAAGAGAGCATTCATATGGAAGCTATAAATTGGTTTCATAGTAGGGTTGAATACATTGGATGCTTTTTCTTCCATTCTTGAGATACTTTGCTAAGAAGAATATATTCATATGAAGGCTATAACCCAATTATAGCCCAAGAATATGGGGAAAGAGGAGAGGGAGGGGAGGGGAGGGGGAGGATAGGTGGAGGGAAGGTAATTGGTGGGACCACACTTAAAAGGGTACATGTGAAATTTACTAAATATAGAATATAAATGTCTTTATTTTTTTTGAGACGGAGCCTCAAACTATCCCCATGGGTAGAGTGCCATGGTATCACGCTCACAGCAACCTCCAGCTCCTGGGCTCAAGCGAGTCTCCTGCCTCAGCCTCCCAAGTAGCTGGGACTACAGGCGCCCGCCACAATGCCTGGCCATTTTTTTTTTTTGGTTGCAGCCATCATTGTTGTTTGGCAGGCCTGGGCTGGGGATTCAAACCCACCACCTTAGGTGTATGTGGCTGGCGCCCTAGCCGCTTGAGCCACAGGCGCCAAGCCCAGAATATAAATGTCTTAACACAATAACTAAGAAAATGCCATGAAGGTTATGTTAACCAGTTTGATGAAAATATTTCAGATTGTAGATAAAAGCAGCACACTATACCCCATGATTGCATTAACGTACACAGCTATGATTTAATAAAAAATAAAATAATAATAAGAGAGCACTTACTCTATGCTAGGTACCGGACATGTATTATCTCATTGAATCCTTACAATAGCCTATGAAATAGATACTATTATTATCCCTATTTTACAGAAGAGGAAAGAGACTCAGTAGCCTAAAGTCACAGCTAATAAATGGCAAACCCTTGATTCAAACATATATCTGTTAAGTTCCAAAGTCCTTATTCTTAACTAGCATGCTCTAAAATGACTGGAATGCAAGACTTTTCTAGAATATCTTCCAGCAGGCAAGATACATGGGAGTAGCATAGTTTAAGGAAGGCTTGGCCTGGAAGACTAACTGAGGCTGCCAGATCAGATTGAGATAGACTGGCAGTGCAGTGCCCTGCACCAGTGTTGTCAACATGGTTGTTATGTTTAAGTCACCAGATATATAAAAAGGGAGTCAAGCTATAAGACCAGTACAGGTGAAAATAAGTGTGTGAGATAACAGCCATGAGAAAATGACCAGGAAACACTGGTGTGATGTACACCATAATTGTTCTCAAATTAGGAGAAAGTGTGAAAAGATAGGTGTTTAGGCAAAGACATTAATGGAGAAGGGTCAGTGCTAAGGGTAGGACATCTGAAGGGGAGCAAATGAAATAAGGGCCTTTATGATAATAAATTAAATGAGACAGCTTACTGGAGAAGCCTAGAGTCAAGGATCTTCTTTTCTTCTTTCCTTTCATTCCTCAGATTTCTCTCTGACTTTGTAAATCGAAATCCTAATTCAGCATTGTAGATCCACAGGCAGTTATGAGAAAGAATACAGAGAGATCCCTTGTACACATCTCCCAATTTCTCCAAAGGGTAACATCTTGTAAAACTGTAGTGTACCATCACAACCAGGATGTTGACATTGATATAATCCACTTATCTTATTCAGATTTCCCCAGTTTTACTTGTACTCACTGAGTGTTGGGGTGTGACATTCTATACAACTGTATCACCTGGGTAGGTTCATGTATCCGCCATCATAGTCAAGATACTGAACAGCTGCAGCACCACAAAGATCCTTCATGTTGCTTTTCATAGATCAACTCCTCTCCACCTCCCATCACATCCTGCCCCTGACCCCTGGAAACCCCTAATGTCTCTGGCTGTACTTTTGACATTGCAAGAATGTTACAAAAAGTGGAATCATACAATATGCAACATTTCATTATTGGCTTTTCTCCACTATGCATAATTTCTCTGGAGATTCATTCAAGTTGCTGTTTATATCAATAATTTCTTCCTTTTTAGTGTTGAGTACCATTCTATGGTATGGATGGGCCACAGTTTGTTGAACCATTTGTCTGTCGAAAGTTATCTAGGCTTCCAGGTTTTGGATTGTGTTATTCAAGCGGCTGTATGTAACAAAGGACCACAAATCAGGTGGCTTATAAACAATAGAAATTTTCTCTCATGGTTCTGGAGACTGGAAATCTGAGATCAGGCTGCCAGCATGCTCGGGTTCTGGTGAGGGCTGTCTTCCAGAATACAGACTGCTAACCTCTTGCATCATCAAATGGCAGAAAGAGGGCCAGAGAGCTCTCTGGAGTCCCTTTTTCTTTTTTTTTCAGAGATGAAGTCTCACCCAGTTGCCCAGGCTGGAGTGCAATGGCATCATTATCGCTCCCTATAATCCCTAACCCCTGGGCTCAAGCCATCCTTCTGCCTCAGCCTCCCAAGGAGTTGGGACTATAGGCATGTGCCTAACTAATTATTTTTTTGTAGAGATGGGGGTCTCAGTGTCTTACTATGTTGCTTAGGCTAGTCTCAAGCTCATGACCTCAAGTGATTCTCCCGCCTTGGTCTCCCAAAGTACTGGGATTAAAGGCATGAGCCATGGTACTGGTCCCAGAGTCCTTTTTATAAGGCTCTACCCTCATGACCTAAAAGGGCTAATACCTAAGACTATGACATTGGAGGTTAGGGTTTCAAAATAGGAATTTGAGGGGGGCACACAAACCTGAGGTCCATAACATGGCTATTACGGAAAAAGCTGCTGTGATCACCTGTGTACAGATTTCTGTGTAAGTATAAATATGAATTTTCATTTCTCTGGGATAAATGCCCAGGAGTTTAGTTTTTACAAAACTGCCAAAAAATGTTTTCTGCAATGGCTATGCCATTTTACATACCCAACATCAATGAATGAGTGATACAGTTTCTCTGCAACCCACCAGCATTTGGTGGTATTACTATTTTTTGTTAGACGTTTTGATATCAATCTTTTAGTTTTTAAAAGAGGCAAGCAGGAAGATGAAACTATTTTGAAATTCCTTGGCGACAAGAGCTCTTATTGTTTCAGCTTAAACTCCTAACTGATCTTGCCTGGAAAGCCATTTCGAACTTTTGTAATAAAAGATCTCCATTCATCTGGGAGCCGGTTGCTATAAAGCCAGAAAGCAATTACTTATTGTCTTCTTCTTCTTCTTTTTTTTTTTTTTTTAGAGACAGAGTCTCACTTTGTCACCCTCAGTAGAGTGCAGTGGTGTCGCAGCTCACAGCAACCTCCAGCTCTTGGGCACTTAGGTGATTCTCTTGCCTCAGCCTCCCGAGTAACTGGGACCACTGGCATCCACCACAACACTAGGCTATTTTTTTTTTGCAGTTTGGCCAGTGTCAGGCTTGAACCCACCACCCTCGGTACATGGGGCCAGTGCCCTACTCACTGAGCCACAGGCATCGCCCATACTTATCTTCTTCTATGTCTAAAGAAAAGCTGAGAAAGTTGTAGAGATTCATCTGGTGAAGTCAGAAGAGCCAAGCATAGGGTGGATATAAAGAAAGAATTTCTGAACAATATTTGAAAATAATAACTTCTCAATTTTGTTCTGTATTCCCCTTTGAAGGGGACAGCAGCTTGATTTAAATGTCTGAGTCATAATGGTGTTATGATGAGAGCTGATTACCCACATCCATTCCCAACTCTCTGTTCAGTGGCTCTACATTGGTGTCTTGAAATCTGCCATGGTGGGAGTATTTACACAACAGAAATTAGCAGACACTACAAATTGGGGCACTTTTTTACCCTGGAAATTGGTTGGTAAACATTTACTAATGCACTGCTGTGCATTTTTTCCCAAAGTACATTCTCCATCATTAAGAAGGAGGTGAAGAAATATTAATGAAGCACCCAGTAAATTTGTTAGGTCATACGATTCTCCAAACAATTTTTCAAGTTAGATATTTTTCTACCCATATCATAGATGAGGAAACTGAGACTCAAAACAGTCAGTATTTTATCAATGTTGCACATCAAGAAAAGGCAGAGCCCAGATTCATTCTTGGGTCTAAGCCTGATACAAATCTTACCTTGCCACTATAACACACTGGCTATCTAGCTGGGAAGAGGCACTGAACGCCAGAAAGAAGCAGTGAGGCAAAAACCTTGAAACACAGTATTTCCTTGCCTTTAGTTCAAAGAAAAGAAAGTTAATCAAAGAAAAAAGTCTGTGCTTGGCGTTATGTGGCACCTCAGCTTATCTAAAGGATATATGTATTCTTATTTTAATTATATTTACTTATGTATAGTCCAGCTATGGTAGACATAGTAACTATGTTTTTTTTCTTCCTCATATTCTTTCCGACTTCCCCTCTTCTGCTTTCCCTTCTCCACATCATTAGAGCAGTGTGGTGCCTCAAAGTAGTCACCAAAATAATTGGAAAGAGCAAGTCAAGTTCAAGCAAGCCAAAGAAATTTTATTAGTGGCTTGCACAGTCCATCCTAGTGACTGCAGGCTCCGGGGACAGCATGGTTTGGGGTTTAGACACAACTTTGAGGAGTATAAGCTGCTTCCTGGAAGTCTCCCAGGGTCTTAATTAACTCTGCATTCAAAACAACCCACCTGCAAGGTCTTAATCAGCCTCCTTCCCATAATAGCCCAGGTCAGCCTGATCCAAACCAATTCAAAATAGCCTAACCATATTTGTCATCTGTCCTGCTCATATCTAGCCAACTACCTAACCATGTGACCCTAGTTAAGCCAGCAATCACGGAGCTCTGGCTGCTTCCAACCACAGGTGTGGCCAGGCCAATTAGGATTCTCTCCAGGACTTTTCTATTGAAGCTAAAGGAAAGAGATTCTTTTTTTTTTTTTTTTCCTTGCTTGACTAGCTTACCTGGAACATATGACTCTGGGGTTCAAACAGCATCATCAGAACTCTGCCTGTCTCAATCCTGTTCTTTTCATTTGATGGATGAGATGGTTGCCTCCAGCCCCAAATACACTCTACAGACTTTTCAGTTTTGTGAGCCAATAAAGTGTCCTCCTATTTGTGCGTGTAGGTTTGTGTGTTTGTGTGGGTGTGGGTGAGACTAAGCTAGTCTGAGTCAGGTTTACATCATTTGTAACAAAGAATCCCATCATCTTTGCGACTGCTTTAGCTTATTAGTCTTTTCTTTCTATGAATTATTGCAATACGTATTCTTTTTTTTTTTTTTTTTTAGACAGAGCCTCAAGCTGTCCCCCTGGGTAGAGTGCCGTGGCATTACAGCTCACAGCAACCTCCAATTCCTGGGCTCGAGCGAGTCTCCTGCCTCCGCCTCCCAAGTAGCTGGGACCACAGGCGCCCGCCACAACACCCGGCTATTTTTTGGTTGCAGGCGTCATTGTTGTTTGGCAGGCCGGGCTGGGGATTCGAACCCGCCACCTTAGGTGTACGTGGCTGGTGCCTT
>CAUYTI010155749.1:0-15971 GCA_963575145.1 Galago senegalensis | reverse complement strand
TCTATTCAATTAATATTTAATTTAAAAACCAAACAAAAAGTTAGGAGTAGGTGGCAAAAGAAAAAAATATATTTTAAATATATATATATGTTTGTGTGTGCAACTATGTAAAGAAAATAATTCCCATAGTTACAGAGTTTAGTTAAAGAAAGTTTATATATATATATATATATATATATATTTTATTATAACAAAATAGGCAGTTATTGTGGGTAAAATATTCATTAAAATATGACCCCTAAGAATACATTTAAAGTTTTAGGCTATGAATTGGACTCCTTTTCCATTGCCATAATGATTACTATATTACCACTCTAATGTCTGTTTTTGTCTGTATTCACGTCTACGGAGTTTTCTCAACCTTTTGAGTAAAAGGTGAGCTCCCTTAGCACCTTAACATGGCCTCAATTCAGATAATGTGATGATCATCATGTATGAAACTTTTGTAAGACACTATAAATAGTGTCACCAAATAGATTAAAAACACTTGAACATTGTTATTCCTAGCAAATGTATCGGGAATCCCCCTGCAAACAAACAATAAAAGACTTTAAGACCTCTTATGAAAAATGAATATCCCTTGTGAAACTATGAAAGTTAACTCAGACATTAATTTTGAAATTAAAAAAAAACATTCCCTTATTTGTCTATCATGAAATAATTGCTTTGATAACAGAAGTCAATTGTGAAAAGGACTTGAGAGCTAATATATTGGCCAAACCATGCTATTAAAGTTAAACGTGCATAAGTACTCAAAGTCTACTAAATCACTGATTAAAACCACTTTTTCATATGTATTGAAATTTGAAAAAAATGCATATAAAGCTTTTCTGAAAATCTCTTAAAAGTTACTTTCCCTTAAACATTAAGGAATTTTACCACAAATTCTGCGTCTCCCCAAACCCTTAATAGCTGGTCAGGCCATTCCATTTTTAGTTCAGAAAAATGGCCACAAATCAATAGTGACATAAAATAATACATATGATGCAACTTGGAGACACCAGATATTAAAAATAAGTGCAACTGTAGACCATGATGCATGGGATATGTTTCAACATAAAAGGCGTATTGAAGACAGACTCCAGAGGAAAGGGCAAACAAGTGTCAAAAGGAGATTGTGGAAAAGAACAACAGAGAAACATTAATTTTCATAACTTTTCTTTTGCTGGAACCCAGATGTAAGGACCAGATTGTTCTTCTATGATCTGCTTCACTTGGTTGTAAATGTCTTCCAGCGTATCTCCCTGTACAATAGCTGTAATGATAGAAACAAAATCAGAAACCTCCATTAGTTATCTATCTTTGCCTTTATAATTACTGGTAAAACAGTAGAAGCTAAATCTTAGAAACAGTTACTCCTCCAAGAAGAGTTATCCTTCATGTATTATTTACTTAGGACAAATTGCTCATTTCATTAATTTTCCTATTTGTATAATATGAAAGTTTTTATTTTAAAAAATTGGTCAAAAAATGGTATTTGGTAGCCAGGCATGGTGGATCATGCTTATAATCCTAGCATGCTAGGAGGCTGAAGCGGGAGGATCATTTAAGCCCAGGAGTATTGAGACCAGCCTGGACAACAGCAAGACCCTATCTCTATAAAAACTAAAAAAATTAGCCAGGCATGGCCGTGTATGCCTATACTCCCAGCTACATAGGAGGCTGAATAACAAGAGTGCTTGAGCCTAGGAGTTTGAGGTTGCAGTTAGTTATGACCCATTAAACCCTATCCTGGGCAAGACAGACAAAGAAAAAGGGTGGTTGGTGATTTTTTCTTTTGTTTATTGTTTTATTATCTAAGCATGTACTAGCTTTATTCTTTTAAAACAAATTACGTATTTCCTTAACTTTCCTTTTTGCTCCATAAATGAATACAGAAAAAAAGGAGGATAGGTATAGTACCATAGAAAGCAAGCATGCCTGTGTTTTTTTTTTGAGGTGTGTGTGTGGGCAGTAGGCTCTTGGAGGAAAAGAGTTGATTATAGATTGATATTACTTTGTTCAGTATGTTTGTACGTCAGGTACTGGGGTGTAGTTGAACTGAGATACGTAATCTGACTTGTTAGTGGTTAGAGATAATTCAAATTGATATTAGGTTAGTTTATTTCCAGCCTGAAATAATGTATGAATAAAAAACAAGTAACAATTACTAACTATTCTTTAGGGATAGCTGGACTCTCTGAACTAGTAAGAAATAAGCATTAGTTTACAAAACAAAGCCTTGTCAGACAATATTAAGCATATTAACTTTATTATTACTTTTTTTAGACAGAGCCTCAAGCTGTCCCCCTGGGTAGAGTGCCGTGGCATCACAACTCACAGCAACCTCCAACTCCTGGGCTCAAGTGAGTCTCCTGCCTCTGCCTCCCAAGCAGCTGGGACCACAGGCGCCCGCCACAACGCCTGGCTATTTCTTTCGGTTGCAGCCAACATTGTTGTCTGGTGGCCTGGGCTGGATTCGAACCCGCCACCCTACATGTATGTGGCTGACACCCCAGCCACCTGAGCCACAGGCGCCAAGCCAAGCATATTAACTTTAAAAGAACAGTAAATGTTTATGTATAAATGAACTAATTCAGAATTGTAAATTAATAAGTCTTTATTAAACCACAAAAAGATGCCAGTGATTCAGGAAGAGCATTATAGGTATGATTTCCATGGTCTTAAAAACCTAGCATAAAATGTCATATGGAGATTTTTAATAAAATTGTGTATTTGATGATCGAGATTACACATACATAAGAAGGGTTTTTGTTCTGTATAAAACCACTTTTTTCTTTTTTTTCAGTTTTGCCAGGCCTGGACTTGAACCTGCCACCTCTGGTATATGGTGCTGGCGCCCTACTCCTTTGTAAGTGGGCTTACAACTTATGTAGCTAAGAATGCTTAAATAACCCAAATTTTTAAATAACATAATTTTCACTAGTATTGGTTTTGTAAGATTTCACATTTTGAGCTAAATTTAGCTATGGTTTAATGTTCTTGATGACACAGTTTATTTGACAAAACATGTGGTTCATCAGTTTGGCACCTGGATTGCACTCCACCAGCATACAGCATAATCCTACGGTATTTCATCGTTTAGGTTGACAACAGCCTACAATGATTTATTTTTATTTCTTTATTTTTTTTAGAGACAGAGTCTCACTTTGTTGCCCTTGGTAGGGTAGCTACCACAGCTCACAGCAACCTCCAGCTCTTGCGTTTTAGGTAATTCTCTTGCCTCAGCCTCCCAAGTAGCTGGGATTACAGGTGCCTGCACGATGCCTGGCTATTTTTTGTTGCAGTTTGGCTGGGGCTGGGTTTGAACCTGCCACCCTATGTGTATGGGGCCGGCGCCCTACTCACTGAGCTACAGGTGCCACCCTACAATGACTTATTTTAGGAAGAAAAAGTTACTTGGGAGTTGGCTTGTAAAACATAAACATTTTGCTTACTTCATAAAATTTAATAAATGGAATAAAGAACTTGGAAAGCATAAGACTGAAGACACCTTAATTACGACTTAAAACTAACATCACAAGTAATGATACAAATAGACATCTTATGCCTCCTTCTAGGCAGAGGATACATTATTACTTCATCAATATTCCTGCCCCCAATACATAATCTAAATCTAATTATAAGAAAAATGTCAGACAAATCCAAATCGAGGGAGGAATATTCTACAAAAGAACTGGCTTTCACTCTTAAAAATTGTCAAGGTCATGAATAACAAAGACTGAGGAACTGTTTCAGATTAAAGTAGACTACAGAGGGCCAGGCATGGTGGTTCACACCTGTAATCCTTAGCACTCTGGGAGGCGGAGGCAGGTGGATTGCCTGAGCTACAGCCAGACCCCATCTCTAAAAATAGCCAGGCATTGCAGTGGGCACCTGTAGTCCCAGTTAGTTGGGAGGCTGAGGTAAAAGGATATCTTGAGCTCAAGAGTTTGAGGTTGCTGTGAGCTATGATGCCACAGCACTCTGAGGATGACAAACTGAGACTCTATCTCAAAAATTAAAACAAAATAACCCCCCTAAATAACAAAACAGAACAAAAAATAGACTAAAATTTTGATAACAGTATTATGATTATATAAGGGGGTGTCCTTGTTTTGGGGAAAATACACACTGAAGTATTTAGAAAGGGGTATCTACATGCAACTTACTCTCAAATGTTTTGGTAAACAATTAAAAATGTGGTAAAATGTTAACATTTGACAAATGTGAAGGAAAAGTATATAAGACCTCCTGTATTATTCTTGTGACTTCTCTATAGGTCTGTAATTATTAAAAGAAAAAACATGTGGCTTACAATGTGATGACACTTATTGTACTCAGTATGAATGCTAAATAAAGCCCAATCATCATTTTAAATAAACAAACAGCAAAACTCCGTCCAAAGATATCTCAGGAATAATTTAAAGGACAAACTGAAAAAGATAATATTATTAGAAATTGCCCTCCACTTTCTCTTTTAAAACATTTTAAAATAAGTCAATAACCAATGTCTAATCTTTGACAAGGGGCTAAGAATATACAATGGGGGAAAGGCCAGTGTTTTAAATACCCACATGCAAAAAAATGAAATTGGACCCTTATTTTACATCAAAATATAAAAAATATTTTGAAACAGATTAAAGACTTCTTTCTTTTTTTTTTTTTTTTTTAGATAGAGCCTCAAGCTGTCCCCCTGGGTAGAGTGCCGTGGCATTACAGTTCACAGCAACCTCCAACTTCTGGGCTCAGGCGAGTCTCCTGCCTCTGCCTCCCAAGTAGCTGGGACCACAGGCGCCCGCCACAACGCCCGGCTATTTTTTGGTTGCGGCCATCACTGTTTGTTTGGCGGGTCCAGGCTGGGGATTCGAACCTGCCACCTTAGGTGTACGTGGCTGGTGCCTTAGCCGGTTGAGATATCGGCGCCGAGCCCAGATTAAAGACTACAATATAAAACTGAAGCCGTGAAACTCGTAGAGGAAAATGGGGGGGGGGAGCTCCTTGACATTGGTTTGGCTATGATAACACCAAAAATCATAGGCAATAAAAAACAATCAAATGGGACTATTATATCAATTGATAGGTCTTCTGCACAGCAAAAGAAACAATCAATAAAATGAAAAGGCAACTTATTTACACAGGGAAAAAGTATTTGTAAAACATATAACTGATAAAGGGTTAATATTCAAAATATAGAAGCTCATACAATTTTAATAGGAAAACATTGAATAATCCATTTAAAAAATTGGTCAAGGACCTGAATAGACATTTTCTCAAAGAAGACATACAAATGACCAGCAGATATATGAAAAAGTGTCCAGTCTCACTAATCATCAGGGAAATACAAATCAAAACCACAACGAGGCATTACTTCACAACTGTTTGGCTGGCTATTATCAAAAAAACAAGGATAACAAGGATTGACAATGAATGGTATGGGGAAAAGGGAACCTTTGTACATTACTGGTGGGAATGGAAATTAATGCATTGTGTAAAACAGCATGAAAGTTTCTCAAAAAATTAAAGATAGAATTCCATATGATCATGCAACCCTACTACTGTGTTTATATCCAAAGGAAATGAAAGTGGTATGCAGAATAGATACCTGCACTCCTATGTTCACTGCAGCATAATTCACAATAACCAAGATGTGAAAAAAATCTGGCAACAGATAAATGGATAAAAAAAATATGGCATATATACACATTAGAATATTATCCAGCCATAACAAAGAAGGAAATCCTGTCATCTGTGACAACATGGGTGAATCCAGGGGGACAATATTCTGAATGAAAGCAGCCAGACGCAAAGAAGCAAACACTGTATTTCACTTATATGTGAAATCTAAAAATGTTGAACTCCTAGAAGCAGAGAGTATAATGGTGGTTTTCAAAAACTGTGGGGTAGGAGAAATGGGAGATGTTGGTTCAAGGGTATAAACTTTTTGTTGTAAGTTCTGGAAACCTAATGTATAGCATGGTTATAACAGTTAATAAAAAGAGTAGGTCATAAGTTCCTCATCACATACACTAAAATGGTAACTATATGTGGTAATAAATGTGTTGATTTGATCCTGATAATTCACAATGCATGAATATATCAAATCATACTATATACCTTGAATAAATATATAGATTTTGTTAATTATAACTCAACATAGCTGGAAAACATGCATCAACATTTATAAAGGATAAGAGAAAAATATAATTTCATAGAAGAAACCAAATCAAAATCTATTTTCCTTCTGGTCAAGTAGGAATTATTTTATTCTTATAGATGCTATTCCTTTTTTTTTTTTTTTTTTTTGAGACAGAGTCTCACTTTATCGCCCTTGGTAGAGTGCTGTGACGTCACAGCTCACAGCAACCTCCAACTCCTGGGCTCAGGTGATTCTCTTGCCTCAGCCTCCCGGGTAGCTGGGACTACAGGCGCCCACCATGATGCCCAGCTATTTTTTGTTGCAGTTTGGCAGGGGCTGGGTTAGAACTTGCCACCCTCAGTATATGGGGCTGGCGCCCTACCCACTGAGCCACAGGCTATTCTAATCAGTAACTCAAGAAGAACTAAATTTCAATATTCTTTAGCACCACTGCCTATGCTAGATGAATTTCTCAAAGGAAAAACCCACAGATCTTAAGAGTTAATTCTGGTAATGACAGTACTAGTCACTATTGGTAGATGGGGCATAGTTCAGAATTCATTTGAATGGGTCAGTTCATGTAGATTCAAAGCAAAATTCTATCATAAAGACCACTGTCACACATGGTTCCAACCTGTGAAATGTTCAGTAAACTCTTGTTCCAGTTTCATGGCCCTCTCAAACGTTTTTCTGGCTTGTTCTTCTGTTAGACGCTTATTCATTTCCCTATGTAAATAAATTTAGAAATCAGTAATTACCACATTATAATACTTTTTTGAAAAAAGATAACAAAGGAGAGAAGTTGCGCTCTGCTAAAATTATGAATGTCATTAAAAACAAGCTCTGGTTACTGAATATTGCTTTGTGCTGGGATAGACAGAAGGGTTTCAACATACTCTGTACTGACTCAAAGCAGCCAAAAAACCAAAACAAACAAAAAACACTAAGCATTAATCTATAACAGTTTTGACTTTGATGAAATTTTCATATTAAAATGACTTATAGATTTATCTGTTAGCTTACAGAAAACAAGGAAGGCAATGAACATATTAAATAACACCATGAGAATGCAAGTGGGCAAAATTCTGCAGAAGAAATTACCTGGTTTCTTCAACAAATAAATACACTAGTGGGTGGAGATGTGGAAGAAGAACCTAAAAAAGCTAATCAACTTCCATAAACAGAGGTCTTGTTTGAAATTTGATTATGACAAACAAATAAAAATAAATTAAAACCAAATAAAACTTCTGTAACAACCAGGAAAACTGGAACTGATTATATAAAAAAATTATAGTTAATTATTTGAAGTATGACAATAGCAATGGTGATTTTTCTGATAAAGAATTATCAGCTGGGCACGGTGGCTCACGCCTATAATCCTAGCACTCTGGGAAGCTGAGGTGGGTGGACTGCCTGAGTTGATGAATTTGAGACTAGCCTGAGCCAGACTGAGACCAACCCCCTTCCGCCCATCTCTAAAAACAGCCAGGTGTTGTGGTGGGTGCCTGTAGTCCCAGCTACCTGGGAGATTGAGGCAAGAGAATTGCTTAAGCCCAAGAGTTTAAGGTTGCTGTGAGCTGTGATGCCGCAGCACTCTACTGAGGGTAACCAAGTGAGACTCTGTCTCAGAAAAAAAAAGGGGGTAATTATCTTCCCTCTCACTTAATGGGCACAATGTAAGGGTACAAATACACTAAGGGTGTACTTGTACCCTATAGTGAGGGGCTCAACTATAACTTGGACTTTGCCTGACAAATGCAAACAAGTAACTTAAATGTTTGCACCTTCATATTAATCTGAAATTAAAAAAAGAACTAAAGTGTCTTCCAAATATACACTGAAATAAATGGATAAAATGATATATAGTGTCTTGGATTTGTTTAAAAATAATCTGGAGTGAAGGGGTAATGAGGTGGGTGGAATAGAGGAAACAAATTGGTCACAGCTGATAATTATGGTTGCAGCTGTATGATGGGTATATAGAAGTTTGGTCCCCAAATATTTTGCCATTAAGTATGATGTCTGCTTTGATATTTAGTAGTTTCTGTCTAGTGTCCTTTCATCTAGCCCTACAAGATTCCCTTCAGCACTTCTTATAGGGTAAGTCTAGTGGTAATGAAGTCCTTCAGCTTTTGTTTACTTAGGAATGTCTTAATTTTTCCCTCATTTGAGTAGGAAATTTTTGCTAGATATAGGATTCTTGGTTGACATCTCCCCCTCAACCCCGACCCCTCCAGCATTTGAGCACATCAACCATTGCCTTCTGGTCACTTAAGTTACTGATGAAAAATCTGTTGATTCAATTAGAGGAGAGTGGGAAGGAGGGGAGAAAATGAAAGGGGGTTTGGTGTGCAACCACCTAACAGGCACAATGTAGCAGTATATAGCACACTTCTGGGTGAAGGACTCAACTACAACTTGGACTTTACTTAACATCTGCAACAATGTAACCTAATTTAGGTTTGTACTCTGGCTGGCACAATGGCTCATGCTTATAATTTTAGCATTCTAGGAGGCTGAGGTGGGTGGATTGCTTGACCTCAGGAGTTACAGAACAGTCTACTAAAAATAGAAAAACTAGCAGAGTGTGGTACATGTCTGTAGTCCTAGCTACTTGGGAGGCTGAAACAGAGGATCTCTTGAGTCTAGGAGTTTGAGGTTGCTGTGAGCTATGATGTCTCCGCACTCTAACTAGGGCGACAGAGACTCTGTCTCAAAAAAAATAAATCTGCAGATAATCTTCTTGGGAAATCCCATGTATGTGCTGAGTTGCTTCTCTTTTACTGCTTTCAAGATTCTCTGTCTTCTGACACTTTGATTAGAAAGTGCCTCAGTGTGAGTCTCTGAATTTAACCTGCTTGGGTGTTTATATTCATGTGTTTCATCAAATTTGGAATGTTTTGGGCCATTATTTCCTCAAATAATCTCTTTGCTGCCCCTTTCTCCTTCTGGCACCCCCACAATATAGCTTGATAGCATTTCACAGTTACCTTAGGCTCTGCTCACTTTTATCACTTTTCCCCTCCTGTTTCTCAGACTCAGTAATTTCCATCATCTTATCTTCTTCTTTGTTTTGAGACAGAGTCTCATTCAGTTTTGCCCTGAGGTTCAGTGCCATGGCATTATAGCTCATAGCAACCTCAAAGTCTGGGGCTCAAGTGATCCTCTTGCCTCAGCCTCCCCAGTAGCTGGGACTACAGGTGCCTGCCACAACACCCAGCTACCTTTTTTCTATTTTTAGTACAGACAGGGTCTCACTCTTGCTCAGGCTGGTCTCCAACTTCTGAGCTCAAGCAATCCACCTGCCTCCGCCTCTCAAGGGTGCTGGGATTACAGGCATGAGCCACCATGCTGGACCTAGCATCTAGTCTTTTCAAGGACAGTTCCTTTTTTTCCCTCTGAATGGGCCATATTTTCTTCTTTGCATGCCCTGTGATTTTTTGCTGAAAACTGAACATTTGATTTTTATGATATGGTAAATCTGGAGATGAAATTCTTCCTCTTCCTCATGGTTTGCTGTTTTATTTAAAACTTCTTATTGTTGTGGATATTTCTGTACAAGAGATCAGCCTGAGGGGTAAGCTTCAGAGTTTTTTCAGGTATTTTATGAGCCTCTACCTTTCCATAGGTATGTGTGGTGAATTTCTAAATTCCTACTTTAATGTGCTGGTTTGGCTCCCAAAATGGGAAAAAGAGAAAGGGGTGGGGCTAGAAAAGACACTGGCCCTTTAAATCTTCAAAAGTTACTTCAGCCTCAGGGGGAGGGGCTTCCAACAATGGTAGTGGGGTTTGCAAAAAAAGCTCACTATGTGTCTGTACCTCCATGATCAGAAGCAGCAATTAGCTATCACAGCACAGTGACATTTGGAGGACAGAGTCCTTGTTGCCCACTCTGGCTCCCACATACTCTATGTAAGCTACTCAAGGAAGGCATAAATGGCTGCCTTCTATAGGACTGGGAGTGAGGAAATGGGTAGCTGCTACCATGCTAGGAGCTAAAATTACCATCAAACCTTCCTCTGGAAATTGTAAGCCTTCAACAGACTTCAGAATTCTAAAATAGTTGCATCAGACAGATTCTGCCAGTGCAACTGTTGTCTAGGTAGGGATATGGATTCCTGGTGCTTCCTACTCTGCCATCTCCCCTTCAGTTCCACCACTAATTGTTTTTAAATGTTAAAGCACTCTTGCCTTCCAACCCAACTTGGTTGTTATATTTTAGCTTACTTAGAAAATTAATTGTTGGATTCACATTGGTTATATTTTGGTAAGGATTCTTGCTTCTATATTTGTTTTTAAAAATTTTTAATTATTATGGGTATATCTTTATAGAGTACATGTAAAATTTTGATATAAGCATACATAAAATGTGAATTAGTCACATCAGCATAATGAGGTATCCATCACCTCAGGTATTTAACATTTCTTTGTGTTAGAACATTCCAATTCTAGTCTTCTGATTATTTTAGTGTACCTCACTTATTGTTGATTATAGTCATTTTCTTATTTTATCAAATATTGTTCATTCTATCTAACTCTATTTTTGTACCCATTAACCATTCCTACTTTATCCACCCCTCCCTACTACCCTTTCCTGCTATTTACGATTAAGACTGGCTTATTGGCCAGGCAAGGTGGCTCATGCCTGTAATCCTAGCACTCTGGGAGGCCAAAGTGGGTGGATTGCCTGAGCTCAGGAGTTTAAGACCAGCCTAAGCAAGAAAGAGCAAGACCCTGTCTCTACCAAAAATAGATAAAACTCATCTAGCTGGGCCTTGTGGCATGCACTTATAGTCCTAGCTATTTGGGAGAATAAGGCAAGAGGATCATTTGAGCCCAAGTGTTTGAGGTTGCTGGGAAATATGATGCCATGGCACTCTACTGAGGGTGACAGAGAGAGATTCTGTCTCAAAAAAGAAAAGAAAAAGACTGACTTACCGTTTTCCTTTTCTGTAAAGTCTTTGCCAGGTTTTGGTATCAAATTAATGCTCATAAATCAGTTGAAGAGTCTGTGTAAGACTGATATTACTACTTAGCTTTTGGTAAATTCAGAAAGTCCTGTTGGCTTAGTTTTTTATTTGTGGAAAGACTTTTAAAGATGGATTCAAGTTCTTTAATAAGCACACAACTACTTAGGTCTGACATATTTTTGCCTTTTCTATTTCTTCTTAAATTTTTTGAAATATAACTTTCAAATACAGCACAAATGACAGCTTTATAAATTTTCAAATGTACACATACCTGTGGATTTAATACTTAGATCAAAATATGATCACCATTAGTACCCCAGAATCTGTGTGTGCTTACTCTAGTTACTAAATCACCCTTAAAGGGTAGCCTCTATTTGACCTCTACAAGCAATGATTAAACTTGGAATCATAGAACATATACATTTTTAGGTCTGGGGTTTTTGTGCTCAAATTATATTTATGAGATTCTTCCATACTTTTGCATATAGATGGACAGTGCTCATTCTTCATTAATGTAGAATGTGTCACTGTGAATATTTCATTATTTTTGTATTCTCCTGCTTATGGGAATACATAAAAACCATATGGGAATACATAAAATACAGTTTCTAGTTTTTTGGGTTTTTTTTTGAGACAGAGCCTCAAGCTGTCCCGCTGGGTAGAGTGCCATGGCATAGCTCACAGCAACTTTCAACTCCTGGGCTCAAGTGTGTCTCCTGCCTCAAGCGTGTCTCCTGTCACCTCCCAAGTTGCTGGGACCACAGGCGCCCACCATAACACCTGGCTATTTTTTTTCAGTTGCAGCCATCATTGTTGTTTGGCAGGCCCAGGCTGGATTTGAACCCGCCACCTTAGGTCTATGTGGCTGGCACCTTAGCCACTTGAGCTACAGGCACAGAGCCAGTTTCTGGTTTTTGACTATTTTGAGTAGCGCTTGTCAGAAACCCAGTACATGCCTTTGCTAATCATCTGCGTGCATTTTTGTTTAGTATGTATCAAGAATAGGATTTCTGAGTCATAAGTTATGTTTATCTTCAGCTTTAAAAGATACTGTAAACAGTTTACCAATAGGGATGAAAATTTACACTCCTAACATTGTTGTGTACGAGCTCTAGTTGTTCCACATTCTTGCCAACATTTGATATTTTCTTTTTTCTTTTAACTACTCTGGTGTGTGGGTGGTAGTATATGACACTGTGGCTTTAACTTGCATTTCCATGATTAACTAAACACCATCTCACAAGTTTACTGACTATCTGGAGATCTCTTTTATGACATGTTAAAACTCTTACCCATTTTTCCACTGGGTTACACAACATTCTTAAAATTTATGGATGTTTAATGATAACTTCTTTTTCATTTTTTTAAATTAAAAAAATTTTATACATGTATTTTTTAACATCCTGTAATACACAGGACTTATTTTTCATTTCTGATATTGGTATGTCTTCTATCTTTTCTTTTCTTAATCACTTAAATGGTTTATTATATTTTCACAGAAAATACTTTTGGCTTTGTTGATCTTCTCTACTGTATGTTAGTTTTCTATTTCATTAATTTCTGCTCTCCTTCCTTTTTGGAGTTTAGTTGACTGATATTTTTCAAATTTCTCACAATCTTAGATTTTCAATCTTTTTTCCTAATATGTGACTTTCAACATTCTTTCCTAATATTTAAAGCTGTGTATGTTCCTTCAACAAGACTATGACATCTTCCAAATTGATTTACTTGGCAATTTCATTATTATTTAGTTCAAAATGTTATTAATTTATTCTGTGATTTCTTCTTTGGCTCATTCAGAAGTCTATATATATATATATATATATATATATATATATAAGGATTTTCTAGTTATCTGTTTTATTATTAGTTCCCAGTTCAATCTTATTACAGTCAGAAAATATTTGTTTTCAACAATTTGTTTTTAAATTGTTGCGGTCTCATTGAGGGTACAGAGAACTAGGTTACACTGATTGCATTTATTAGGCAAAGTCCCTTTTATAACTGTGTCCCACCTCTAACAAGTGTGTCACACACCATGACCCCCTCATCCCTCTCCCTCCTGTTTTTAACCATTTTAAATTTATGGTCCCGTATATCAGTTTTGGTAGTTGTTTCATATGCACTTCAAATCTATGTGTATTTTGCAGACGGTGAGTATAGTGTTTAACATATACCAAATAGGTAGTATTTTTAATCTGTGTAGTTCTATCAGGGGTGTCAAACCTTTTTTCTTTTCTGCCACACATTGGAAGAAGAGTTTTCTTGGGCTACACATGAAATACACAAAGACTAATGACAGCTGATGAGCAAAAAAAGTCTCTGTATCACTTTTCCTGATATCCAGCACCACAGATAAGCAAAACAGTCCTCAAATAATACGCAACCACAGGGGGAACCCCCCATATCCCTTCTGGTTTTTTACATTTGCTTTTTATTTGATTATGTCCTGACAGATGTAATAAAATCCCCCGTGATGATTCTGGAACTACCTTTTTGTTCTGAATAGCTGTCAATTTGTGCTTTACATATTTTGAGACTATGCTATTAAGTGCAAACAAATGTATAAATGTATCTTCCTGATGAAGTGAACTTTTATGAAATGTCTTTAACACTAGTAATTCTTCTTGCCTTAAAGTATAGTTTGACAATAATATAAAAATCAGCTTGCTTTTTATGTTCATATGCTATTTCTTTTTCTATTCTTTTACTTTTAACCTTTCCAGTTTAATATTTAAGGTATATCTTATAAAAGCAACATACAAGTGTTTGCTTTTCTCTTTACCCATTCTCACAATCTTTTTTTGTGGAAACACTCAGTTTAATAGACATTAGTCTATTTATTGAAATATTTGGCTTCATTTATACTATTGGACTATCTATATATTTTTGTTTCACTCATTCTATGTTTCTTTTGCTCTTTTTTTCCTCTTAATTTTTACCTAGATTCTATTTTTTGCCTCTTTTAGGTAATAGTTATATATTATTTAATCTTCTTTTTTTTTTTTTTGAGACGGAGCCTCAAGCTGTCCCCCTGGGTAGAGTGCCATGGCATCATGCTCACAGCAACCTCCAACTCCTGGGCTCAAGCAAGTCTTCTGCCTCAGCCTCCCAAGTAGCTGGGACTATAGGCGCCCGCCACAACACCTGGCCATTTTTTTGGTTGCAGCCATCATTGTTGTTTGGCGGGCCTGGGCTGGGCATTCGAACCAGCCACCTTAGGTGTATGTGGCTGGCGCCTTAGCCACCTGAGCCACAGGCACCGAGCCTATTTAATCTTCTTGATGGTTACTTGAGAGCTGCACTGATGAATCCAGTAGCACTGGTTAAATATAGCTATTAAAACTTCAAGTTCTAAAACATTACCTTTAATATTAATGAAGATGATGATAGTTAATATCTCATAGTGTTTATTTAATCCTTAAAACACAGTTTGAGGTGAGTATACATACATGTGTACTGTTATTGCTCCATTTTATAGATAAAGAAACTGAGGTGCAGGTAGGGTAATGCTTAGGCATTTATACTTACATGATATTTTCCACAGATTTTGGTTTAATAAAAATGGAGATTGGATAAAGTTGTGCAATCTGTAATCTCTTTATGGCATTTCCGGATACATCAAGGATACAGTGTTTGCCCTAAAATACAAGAAATGAAGAAAAAAAACTACATGAACCAAGTATTTCCAATTGAAGGTACATTTTCTACAGGTACAAATTCTGGATAATGACATGTTTAGATCCTTGTTCACTTTAAGCAAACTTGTCATTTCTGTTAGTAAATTTTAGATGGGAAATGAAGACAATGATAATGATTATGAATAATTAATTTGCCATTTTCAAACAAACATTATGCTTAGAAGGAATGAAAATCTAGTTCCTATACTTCTAGATGTTACAGACCAGTAATCTCTCAAAATGGTAAAGAAAATAAGGATTTTATTTTCAATTTTCCAAGGGCATTAAAAAAAACCAAGTTAAACTACTATCCTCCCAGAACTAACATTTCATAAAAGAATATATGATCACACACACACACAAAAAAAGAACAGATGATCACAGCTAGGAATAGTGACTTATGTCTATAATTCCAGCACTTTGTGAGTCTGAGGCAGGAGGATGCTTGAGGCTAAGAGTTTAAGAGTAGTTTATCTATTCACTAATTGAGGGAAATTTGAGTTGTTTCCAGTTTTTATTACAAACAGAAATGCTATGAATATTCATGTATAAGTTTTTTATGTACATATGTTTTCTCTTTTCCTAGGGCAATACCTAGAAGTGGATCATAGGTTAGGTGTATGGTTAAACTGTTTTTCAGAGTTGTATTGTTTTATATTCCTACCAATATAGTATGAGAGTTATGTTTGTTCTACGTCTTTCTAAAACTTCATGTGGTCAGTTTTAAAAAATTTAGCCACTTTTGGCCTGGTGTTATGTGGCTCATGATGATTAGTAATTCTAGCATTTGAGGAGGTTGAGGTGAGAGGATTGCTTGTGGCCAAGAGTTTGAGATTAGCCTGAGGAACACAGTGAGATCCTGTCTGTACTAAATAAATGAATAAATAAGTAAATAAATAAATAATGTGGTCTTGGTGGTACACTCAGTATTCCCAGCTACTTGTGATTCTAGGACAGGACTGCTTGAGTCCCGGAGTTTGAGATTATAGTGAAGTAGGATGGTGCCACTGCATTCTAGCCTGGGCAGCAGAGCAAGAGACCTTGTTGCAAAAACTTTAGCCATTCTTTTTTTTTTTTTGAGACAGAGCCTCAAGCTGTCCCCCTGGGTAGAGTGCCGTGGCATTACAGCTCACAGCAACCTCCAACTCCTGGGCTCTAGCGAGTCTCCTGCCTCCGCCTCCCAAGTAGCTGGGACCACAGGCG
>CAUYTI010155747.1:0-34627 GCA_963575145.1 Galago senegalensis | reverse complement strand
TTTGACAAGTGTTCCAAGATAATTCTACAGATAAAGGAAAGAATATTAACAAATTGTTTTAGAAAATGTTCTTCTTAGCAAAGTATCTCAAGAATGGAATAAAAAGTATCCAATGTACACAGCCCTATTTTGAAACTAATTCATAGCTTTTATAGGAACGTCATAACCTGATTATAGCCTTAGAATATGGGAAGGGGGTGAGAGAGGGGAGGGGATGAATGGGGGGAGGGAGGGTGATTGGTGGGGTCACCTCTATGGTTTATCTTACAAGGGTACAAGTGAATCTTTCTAAAAGCAGAGTATGAATGTCTTAACTCAATGACTAAGAAAATGACATAAAGGTTATGTTAACCAGTTTGATGAGAGTATTTCAAAATGTATATGAAAACAGCTCACTGTACCCCATGATTGCATGAATGTACAGAGTTATGCTATAAGAAATAAAAATTAAAAAAACAAATTGTATTTGAATGAATGGATAATTATATGGAAAAGAATGGATATTAATCTTATCTTGCGCCACACATAAACTTTATTTGTGGTGAATCATGCAGCTAAAGATAAAAACCAAAAATATATAGCCTTTAAAAATATCCAATTACTTTTACCTAAATTTGTCTCCTCCCTATCATTTTCTTTGGCAAGTTACCTATAATTCAAAGCTGAGTTCAAATTTAGCCTTCTTCATGAAGCTTTTTATTATCGCCCCTATCAGAAATAAATGCTACTGTACCTAAATCTTACAGCACTTTCCTTATGCTATTGTATTCTGGTCAAGGGTGTATGTGGTCAAGGGTATATGCATCATAGCCATTACCTTCTAACTCTTATGTTCCTTGGCCAGGTCTTGCTCTTCACAGAATTCTCTGAATCATGCAACAGGGTATCTATCTTACATACTCTGCAACAGAATATGGAAAGTCATCAATAGTCAGAGGACAGAAAAATACCCAATAAACAGTTTTTTCAAAAGTGTAATTCCATACAGAAATATTGAGGGAGAAAAAAGGAAAAGAAAAGAAAGGAAGAAAAAGGAAGATCTGGGCGACACCTGTGGCTCCAAGGAGTAGGGCGCTGGCCCCATATGCTGGAGGTGGCAGGTTCAAGCCCAAGCCCAGGCCCAGCCAAAAACTGCCAAAAAAAAAAAAAAGAAAAAGAAAAAGATCTGTGGCTTGCTTGTAGGATAGAGGGGAATGGGAAGATGGAGACAGAGGAAGATCACATGCAAATAAACTTTAGTAACTATGGCTGGAAAGTGTAAATGTATAAGAACATACTGGATAGGACTTTTCTGTGAGCAACTACAAAGCCTTTATCAAAAAGTAACACAAGCTTTACAAATTCCTCTTTTGACATAAACTAAGAGCATGTATGAGTAACACTCTTTGGAGAAATCAATTTGCATTCCCCAAATGTGAGCGTCCCCTATATAATTTCCTAAATACTTTTATTTACAGAAAACATCTATGAGTCCAGTATGGTTAATAATTTTATTACCATTGTCACTGTTGAATATTTTGCTCTGAAAGACAATGTAGGTATATTCATTTCTAAGTGTGTGTATTGCTTCGGACTAAGCTTTATCCCAAGCACAATACAGTTAAGATCGCATTCAGCTTCTTGTCTCACCCTGACTCAGAAAAAAGTAGGGCATGACAAAGGGAAGACAATGGTGATAAAAGATTTTAAGAACCACTCAATTTTAAATTTTAGTTGAACAATACAATGAAACCCATTACAATCTCAGCTTATTTGTTAGGCTCTGTCTGCATGTCTCGATAGAGCCCTCTTTATTCTCTGAAATTATCCCTTTGTTTCAAAGACCAAATCATCCTTGTTATTTCTGTATCTTGAGACTGTCCATTTTTCATATTAAAATACCTGTATGTTTGTAGGTAAGATATTTTTAAATGGACAAAAACATAATCTAAGATCGGTTGATGCTTCATTTTCAAAGTATGTTTATTTGACATGCAATGTCTACAGTACTTAGAAGCATAAAGCTATTACTATCTTGTTATTGTTACCAATTATTGCTATTAATAAGATTCTGTAGAAATGCTAGAATAAAGGGCAAGTGGTTTCACACACTCAGTCACCTTCTGGTAACTCCCTCTTCCTCCTCCAAAGTTGGCATCCCCCTAATTTGCAGCACACCCCGATGTTAACAGGAGGAGTAGGCTGAGAATTAGGGCATTCAGAAGCCAATCTAGGCAATCCACAACAGGGCTACATCTCTTTCTCCTCCAAGGAAGACTTTCCATATTGGAAACCTGACTATGCTGCTCTTTAGCTCTTTCTTCCTTGGGCCAAAATCCCCATTCCTTTCACTAGCCCTTATCTGACATGATTTCAACAAATGAAAGCTTTGGCTTCATTTCTGCACATTATGTGATCAACTTTCAAGCAAAGTTCATTTCGCCTTTTATTTACTTTATACTTCATCAAGTATATGTGTTCATTTTTATAAAAGTAATTTAATTACAGTTATTATTTCAGAAGCCAAATAGCTTAAAGAAACATATTTTATTTATTCTTAATACATTTGATACAAGGTTTTATCCATGCTCTATTCCAAATAAATGACAAAAAGAAAATTTATTGATTCACATACACAAGGAACAATTTAGAAAACTAGGATAGAAAAATCTCCAAGAGTATCACTTTGTAAATAACCCTGGTATGGACCACAGTGTAATTCTTTTTTATATATACACATAGCCTGCTTTTGTAATCTGAAGTATTTCCATAAATTGTACTTATATTATTAAAAGCTAGCCCAGATCTGTAATACTGTTAATGAAAAAATTAAGATGTTTTTTCTGAAACCAAAGTAACTGACTTTTGAGTAAAATATCTTTTTTTTTTTTTTTAAGGAAAGAGTTTCACTCTGTTTTCCCAGCTAGAGTACAATCGCATCAGCCTATCTCAAAGCAACCACAAACTCCTGGGTTCAAGTGATCTTCCTGTCTTAGCCTCCAGAGTAGCTGGGACTACAGGTGCCCACGACGAGGCCAGGCTAATTTTTCTATTTTTAGTACAGATGAAGTCTCATTATTGCTCAAGCTGGTCTCAAACTCCTGAGCCCAAGAGATCATCCCACCTTGGCTTCCCAGAGTGCTAGGATTACAGGTGTGAGCTGCCAGAGTAGGCTATCTTTACAGACATTCTTCTGCACCTTTCAAGGTAACTTTAAATGATTGAAGATATGTACTCAGAATGTCTGTACATATTCCTTCAGTGGAAACAAATACTATCTTCTACATTGTTTAATGTCTGCTGTGGTAAGTGAACGATACAGTTAGAGGGCCAGCTGGGGGATGAGGATGGAAGTGGGCATGAATATTGTATAAGTATTTCTTAAGAACATGAATATGGGAAAAATTTAGAATTTTCATCTGCTAAAATTCATTATGATTTTAGAGAACAAACCTAAGTCTTACGCCCACATCAATGTTTATTTAAGCACAGAGTGTCCATAAAGCTCGTGTGCAATTTAAAATAGTTGTCTATTTAAAAGAGTTGTCTATTTTAAATTGAACATGAGCCCTGTATTTTATATGTTTCCTATCATGAGTTATTTTTAACAGAGTATATTTTTAAAAAGGCATTCAGATCAAGAAGTCACATAACCAAAAGCTAATGATTTGTTGGTCTCACTGTTTATATGTATATGTGTGTATATGTAATATATATTACATATGTGTGTATATGTGTATATACACATACACATACACATGTCAATTATTATTTTCTGGTAATGACAAAGGAGAAATCTAGAAACTGAATCAGGCCAGGACTTGGGATGTGTTAAACTTTACTTTCTTATCCATAACTCAACAGTCGGTTCATTATTTTAATTAAGTTACAATGAGAACCTTAGTCCGGGACAAATGCTGTATAGGACTGGATACTAGAAATGCATTCAATCATAAAATGTTATGTTGTAGTTTATTTAATATATTTCCTCCCCAATTTAATGTTACAGTTCCCAAGACCTCCACATGTCCTATTTCTGAATGCTGAAAGTATTTTTAACCTATTCTTGTATTTTTGCCTGAGTCAGATAATTTATTCTTAAAGATGACATGTTTCCCTCAAGTTATAAAGAAAACATTTCAAAAATGGGTGTAGCAAAGAAAATCCCTCTCACATGTCTATAAGTAAGTCAAGACTATGACTCCTCCTGATGATAAGCCACCTACCTGCTGGGGCATGCTTTGATCTAATTTTTGAAACTCATCATATAATTAGCCACGTTCAGGGACTTTCAGCACTATGTCAGACTATTATGTCACAGTAAGAATGGCTTAAAATTCATTATTTTACTTTTCAAAGATAACGTACCTTACAAGTGAAAGAAAATGATTTTATACAATCATAATATGAAGAGAGCCAGTGAGGGAAATGGCACTCTGCTAGGCCCTGGGGTGAACATTTGCTAGGCCATGAGTAACCAAAACATGGCCTTTTCTTCTTACAAGGTCAGTGGAGGAATGGGAATGAATATAAATCATCATGATACAAAGCATGGTCTACGTGGCAAAGGCAATGTCTAAAGAGTGATTTATTCTGACGGGGTAAGAGTTGAGAAAAGCTTCTCAGAAGGAAGTAACGTTGAGTTTGACCTCAGAGGATCAATTAAGCAGACAGAAGGGAAAGACCCTGAAGGCTGGGATTGGTAATTTCAATGAAGATGCAGACTCAGGTAAAAAGCAAGGCATTATTTAAGGAGTGAAAGTATTTATTATGGGTAAAATATATGGTGACTCAGATAGCATAAGGCCAGAAATTGGAGTAGAAAAGGGGGTCAAGATGAGATGCAGATGAGCCTTGAGTGACAGAAAAATGTTACCCTATCTACCACCAGTGCTCTGTGCAGGAATAGAGGACAGCATGGTCACTTTCGTGTTTGGCAAAGACAGTTCTCAGAGCAATCAGACTAAAGATAGACCAGAAACAGGCTGACCGGTGATAAGTCAGTTGCAGGTGCCTAGGAAAGAAGCAGAGCAAAGCAAAACAAAACAAAACAAAAACATAGTTTTTCTATAGGGGAAATAAGAAAGGGAATTAAGGATTCTGAGGACTATTTTTCCTCGGAGTAATGAAAACTGGGACTTGAAGTGAGGATGTCATAGTGGAATAGAAGAAAGTACGCAGCTCAAGAGACTTTGCAAAAGTGTTACCAAGTGGATTTAGTGACAGATGTGACAGGAGTGAGGGAGAGAAGAAGCCAAAGGCAATCCCCCAAATTCTTACCCCATTGACAAGATCAACAAAAGTCAGACATATTTACACTCTCATGACTTTGTAATGCCCTTCCTCCTACCTAAACCATTCCCCATTCACTTTCTATAGCTATTCCAGCTCTCCTTCAAAGGGTGGCTCACGTTTCACCAGACAGCAGCTTCAGGAGGAAGTTCTACCTTCCACCCAGGGGCAGGATGGAGAAGCCATAACTAATTAGTTCACCTGATACTTAGCAACAAGATTGTGATGCAGGATAGATAAGATTTCACATTAGAGAAAGGCAAGTCCCTGGGGCTCTCCAATGATGTTACAGTTCCCATCCTGCAGGTATATGAGTCACTATTTCCTTGGCAAAGAGGAGTGAAGCTGGGAGTGGGTGGTGGTGGAGGGAAAGACCCATGTTATTTTCCTAATACATTCAAGAAGGCCAAGTTCCTATTTATGAGCTAAGAGAGATAGACTAGGAAAGGGATTGAACATATCTTGCCATCATGAAGATACTGATGATGACTATAATAAAGAAGATGGTGATGAGCCTTTTGGTTTTTAATCCTTAATTCCCTTCTAAGCCCATCAGAGACAAATTAGATCACAAGATGAACAGAATGAGCAATGAGAACTTCCTCTCTTCCTCCTCCTCCTTCTTATTCTTGCTTCTACACCCACTAGGGTTTCCATTATTTCTATTCTATGACCAAGATTTCTGCCCACCCACCCACAGAAATGCACACAAAGAGAACTGGGCAAATTGTATTGAAGGAGATGATATACCTTCTAAGAAGGGCATAGATATATGTTAGTCAGAATAGTGATGGTTAGATGATGGTTAGACTTTGTGGCAACATTAATATATACTTAAGAATTTTCTAGAACTAAGCCTAGTAGGCCTTACAACTTACTAACTGTATAACCTTGGACAAGTTTCTTAATTCTCTGTGTTTCAATATCTTACCTGCAAAACAGATAAATAATACTTCCCTCATAGAGTTATTCTGAGTAATAAATAATATATAAAAGATACTTGAAAAAGTTTCTGGCACATATAAGGATGCAATTAATTATTGATATTAGGTTTTTGTAATCGACATTACAACCGCATTTTATGCAATTGTAGAAAACATGGTTATCTAGGTCTTCAATGCATATAATAGGCTATTTTTCCCTGGAGTAATGAAAACTAAAAAGTATTTTTGGTTGTTGTTACTACAGGGACCCTGATATAACCAATCAAAAGTGGCCACGTTCTTGTAATTGTCACTAACAAATAAAATTGTTTACCTCATATAACTCCTGTTCCTGATAACTCTTTGCTGGACATCCTATGATAAAAGATTGAGACTGTTGCTAACACAAGTTTTTTAAAAAATATGTGTGCTATATTGTCTTTTAATGGAAACATTAGATAAAACACTTGTGAGGGAGGAGATAGAAGATGGCAGCTGGAATTGATGTATGTGCCCAATCTGCAACTGAGACATTTGGCAAAGTAAAAAATTACTTTATTTTAGTAATTTTTGGAAAAAGAATAATAATAAAATATTAGATTCTAGGATACCATTCTCCAGCTCTAGGATTCTACCATAGGATTTTTCCAAGTGAACATTTTCTATTAATGATTTGAATAGAGATGAATGTTCCTCACATAGCCAACCTAACAGTATTCCAAAAAAATGGCAACATAACGAATAATGCCAATGGTCAACTGGGGATTAAAAAGAGCAGGACAGCCTAGACTATTGGACCAAAGTCAACTGTCTATAATAACAGGTAAATGTAGAATGTTATTTATAAAAATAATTACATAAATAGCAAAAGTTTTACAGAGTGGTTCATCATTCACTCAGGTCATTTTCTAGGAGATGCAGACATTTAAAAAAATAAAACACACTTTATCCCAGTTCCTCACAATACTCAGTCTACTTGAGGAGAGAGCTCTATAAAAAGAAAAGTGCAGGTAGTCATATTCATACAAACACATAGAAGTGCCATCAAACTCCTCCAATGGAGAGTGAAGGGAGAAAGGAAGGTATCCTGGTAAATAGGCCCTCAAGTGGAAAAGAGTTTGATTCCAGCCAGAGGATACGACATGAGAAAGACACACAGGTGATAACTAGTTTGGTGTGTGCAGAAAATTTTGAGCCCTAGAAACCAGACCAGGAAATGATGAGAGATGGATACTGAAGAAACAGAAAAAGTGAGCTATGAAGATGCTATGCCAGGACTTCATCACGAAGGCATGAAGAGTTAGACCTGCCCAGGAAGCAGCATGCTCACACTTGTATTTCATGTGGCTCACATGGGTAGTAATACATTGGGAGGATGACTGTGATTTGGAGAAAGGGAAGAAGAATGAGAGAGTGACTGAAGAAAGAAGCAAATCAGTCCATTTTTACTGTGGTTGGTGGGTGCTCCAGGGTTTAAGAGAAAAAAAAAAAAACTTGGAGAAACAGAAAAGCATGGTCACAGAGATACAGGAAAACTACAGGAGTTCTGGTTTGTAGAAATAGTTTCAAGAAATAAGTGATTCACAGTATTCAATGCAAGACCCAATGTCCATTAAGACAAGGGCTTTAAAATGACCTTCAAATTTCACAGTGAGAGCAATTGTTAGACTTAATAGAAATAATTTCAGTAGAGTGGTTCAGATGGAAGACAAATTAAAGCGTATTTTAAAAAATAAATGAGGGCTCTGCGCCTATAGCTCAACTGGCTAAGGCGCTAGCCACGTACACCTAAGGTGGCGGGTTCGAATCCCCAGCCCGGACCCGCCAAACAACAATGATGGCTGCAACCAAAAAATAGCCCGGTGTTGTGGCGGGCGCCTGTGGTCCCAGTTACTTGGGAGGCGGAGGCAGGAGACTCACTTGAGCCCAGGAGTAGGAGGTTGCTGTGAGCTGTAATGCCACGGCACTCTACCCAGGGGGACAGCTTGAGGCTCTGTCTCAAAAAAAAAAAAAAATGAGAAGTAAGTATGGCATAGACTTTCTTTGGAAGCTTGGTAATGAAAGGAAGGTAAAAGATAAGGTAGTTGTTGCCAGAGAGATTCTGTTTCATTTGCAATGGAAGGGATTTGGGACAGTTTAGAGGCAGAGAGAGAAGAACTAGTAAAAGAGAAGAAAATTTTAAAAAGGATAAGACAAAGTCTCAGGAAGAAAGAAATGAATGTATTCTAGGAGTAGAGAGATTAGCTTTGATGAAAAGAGGATCATTTCATCTGATAAAAACAAAAAAAGGAGAGAAAATGAGGGTGAGTATGACGACATCATTGGGTAAGGGCGTATAGAAAGCTAACAGCGGCCAAGTCTCTCAGTGATGTCTTATTGCTGTTGTGGTGGCTATATTAAGTCTTAAACCTCTTTTCTTATTTAAAACCATATTAACACAAGATTTAGAAGTTCTGACTGGACAATATAATATGTTAAAAAAGACCTAGGAGCCAATAAGATATAGAAGTATAAGAATAATAAATGTAGCCTTGGTCTGCTTCCATAGACACAGATGTGTGTAGGTCACATTCCAATTTGGTATTCAATTTTGAAGGGCCACATTAAAGAGTGACATTGGGAAGTAAGATGATGTTCAGAAGAAGGAAATAGAATCACTATAACCCCATAAAGCCACTTAATGAAAACTAAGTGAAGGAGTTTGGTACTGTTTGTCCTAAGAAATAATGCCAAATGAAGTTATCACAGAGCGCAGGGAGTTTGTATATTTTCTTTAAAGTACTCCATGGTATAGCTATTTGAATATGATAAAGAGGTAGATTTTATGAGAAGGAAGTATTCATTTTTGTAAATCTGTGTGACTGTCCAACATTGAAAGTGTTTAAGAGGTTTGATGCCCCAAAATCAGGAAAGGTGTAACAAGGATTTCTGCATTTGGAAAAAGCTGGCTATCTTCCAACTGTAAGTTTCCATAATTCTGTTTTTAAGGATTGTTTACCCGTCCTTGAGAGGTTTGGGAATGAGATATGGAGCACATCAGACTTTGTATCTAACGGGATAGTGAATGCATTGAAGCAGGTGAGCAGATAAGCTAGATGTAATATTTGCACTGTCAGGGTTTGTCACTCGGTTTTGCAACTTGGTTTAACTGCATAAACCACTAATAAGGTAATTTGCTGTTTCAAAACAGTGAGTTCCAATCTGCAGTATTCATGCTAGAGGAAGCTGTTTGGAATTTTGTCAGAACCTGGAACTTGACAATATATAAAAAATGGCCATTGATAAGCGTGTGTAGAGTGGTGAAGGGTAGAAGTGTGTGCAGGTTATAGAGATGGAGAAAGAAGGGTGAAGGAACACGAAAATACACAGTCATGCACACAAGCATCCAACTTCAGCAGTGAGGAAAAGCTAAGAAAACATATTTACCAAAGGGAGTAAAATTTTTTTTGATATACTTATATAAATGCCATGAATCCTGAGAATTGTCCAAACTACAAAAGTATACAAGAACCATAGAAATTGTGAACAATAAGATTTATTTCTGCAAATTGGACAAACGGCATCCATGAGTGCTAAAGTCAATAAAGCAAAACAGTAACATGTGCGAACTTTGCAGTTAGAACCTGTCTTCAGGGCTGGGCACAGTGACTCCTGCCTGTCTGTAATTCTAGCACTTCAAGAAGCTGAGGCAGGAGGATCACTTGAGGCCAGGAATTCAAGATCAACCTGAGCAAGAACAAGACCCCCATTTCTACAAAAAAAAAAAAGAAGAAGAAAATAGAAAAATTAGTGGGCATTGTGGCCCTATAGTCCAGCTACTCAGGAGGCTGAGGCAGGAGATCTCTTGAGCCCAGGAGTTTGAGTAATGCACAGTGAGCTATGATGACGCCATTGCACTTGGCCTGGATAACAGAGTAGGATCTTCTCAAAAAAAAAAGAAAGAAGGAAGGAAGAATGGAAATGAGGAAGGAGGACAAGAAGGAGGGGGCAGAGGAAGAGTAGGAAACTGTCTTCTAAGGAGGGAGCAAGATGCTGGCTAAGTAACAGCCTTTTTGCAACTGCGGGTGGTGAGATTTGGGAGAGAAGACTCCAGACATCTTTAGCTTGTGGGCTTAGCCAAGAAACATCCCTTTTGGGATACAGGGAGACAGTAAGGGACTTCTGAACACCAGGAGGAGGACAAAAGCAGTGGAGAAGTGGCAAGTGGTTGCATTGGATCTGAGGCTGCCATAGCTATAACTACAACAGCAGCGAGATTGCAGACAGGGAAGCCTTCTCTGTAGGTTGTTTTGTTTCTTTGGACTTGGGCATTCAGTTGCATTACCTTGGGAGAACTTGGGTGAGAGTGCAGATGACTTTAAGCATTCCCCAGGATCCAGGACTGAGCCACTGGGCCAGAATGGAGCTAACATTGTTCAGCTGTGGGCCACAGATGCAGCCATTGTGGAAGAACTGCCCCTGCAGGCTCTGCCCTCAGGGTCGCAGAGCAAGGCTCTAGCTGGGAGACCTTGGGTGAGTGATCTGGTGACCGTGAGTAGCACCAAAGGCTGGGACTGAGATGGGGAAGAAAAGAACTTTCAGTGTTTGTCAGTAGAAGGGCTGCCTTGCAGCCTTGGCCCTCAGGGGCATAGAGTGAGGCCAGTTTTGGCATGCTGAATGAGCGGACAGCACTTCAGGACCAATCTCAGAGACAAGTGCCTTCCTGGGAAAGTTCTTAGTTAGCCAAGGGTTTAAAGTGCTTTTTAAGCAGGCTGAGAAATTCAGGCTCTCAACCCTGGAGGATTTGAGGGCAAACAAGTCAGCAGAGGCCTCCAGTCTTCATCTCATACGGCTGTATCAGCATTGTGACTAGCATCTCATCCCCAGAAGATCACCTGATGCCCAGACAATATTTAGCAATATTCACCGTCTGTATTTTAAATTCCCTTTCTGTCATTTCTACCATTTCTGTATAGGTGGAATCCTCTGCAGTAGCTACCTCATGGTCCCTTGGGGAGGGGGCGTGTTTTGGTTTTTTGTTTTGTTTTGTTATTTCAACATTTTCCCTCTAGATTTTCCTTTTTTTCTTTCTTCATTTTTCTAGTTTAAATATAATTTCCCATTGTTCCCTTCTTTAATAATAAGAACTTCATTTTTTGCTAGTGTTTCTGCTCCTGTTATTTGGTTTTTCCCCCAATTTTATCCTCTAAGGTTTTCTGTTTGTTTTGGTCTGATTTATAGTATTTTTGTCTTTTCTCTCTATTTGGTGGAGGTTGGGTACCGTGTCTGCTCTGGCTGACAAAGAGCAGCTGACCTCAAGGGAACCACCCAATCCAGTACCCCCAGAGATTGGGGGGTTTAAAGGTGTGGGTCAAAGTACCTTACTGTACACATTTATTACTCCTATCTCTCTCTTTCCATGCCTCTCTTCTTTTTGTCAATATTACCTTTTACTCATCCCCCTCCTTTCTTTTCTTTTTTTTTTAATTGTTTTTCCCTTCTTGCTCTTCAATATTCTCACCCTTTTGGTCCTGTAGCAAAAGGACTCATTGAAACTTTAGGCCAGAGGCATGGTAACTTAAAGAGGAAGAGGGAGTGAAAGGAAAAATAGGGCAAGTAAACAGATAAAAGAAAACCCTCATGGGGAAGAATCAGCAGAAAAATCCTGGCAACATGAAAAATCAATCCAGAGCAAATCCCCCAAGGGACCATGAGGTAGCTACTGCAGAGCATTCTACCTATAAAGAAATGTTAGAAATGACAGAAGGGGAATTTAAAATACATATGACGAAAACAATGAAAGAAATGGCTGAGAAAGTGGGAAATAATCAAAACACAATGAAGGAAATTGCTGAGAAAGTAGAAAATAACCAAAAGGAAATCCAGAAACAGAATCAAATATGAGATGAACGATATGAAGAATATAGAAGGGATATAGCAGAGCTGAAGGAATTGAAGCAGTCAATTAGGGAACTTAAAGATGCAATAGAAAATATCAGCAACAGATTAGCCCATGAAGAAAAAAGAATCTCAGAGGTAGAGGACAAAGCTCTTGAGATAACTCAGATAATTAAAGAGGCAGAAAAGAAGAGAGAGAAAGTGGAATGTTCACTGACAGAATTATGGGACTTTATGAAGCGTTCAAACATATGATTTATAGGTGTCCCAGAAGAGGAAGAAGAATGCCCCAGAAGAATGGAAGCTATAGTAGAGAATATTATAAATGAAAATTTCCCAAATATCATGAAATATTCTGACACACTCCTTTCAGAGGGATATCAGACTCCAGGTTACCTCGACACTAACAGAGCTTCTCTAAGAGACATTGTGATGAACCTGTCCCAAGTCAAGACAAAAGAAAAGATTCTGCAAGCTACCTGGAATAAGTGCCCATTGACCTACAGGGGCAAATCCATCGGGGTGACTGCAGACTTCTCTAATCAAACTTTTCAAGCCAGAAGACAATGGTCATCTACCTTTAATCTACTTAAACAAAACAATTTCTAGCCCAGAATTCAATAGCCCACTAAGCTAAGCTTTAAATTTGACAGAGAAATTAAATCCTTTACTGATATACAAACATTGAGGAAATTTGCCACAAGAAGACCAGCTCTACAGGAAATACTTCAACCTGTTCTACACATTGACCATCAAAATGGACCATCAGCAAAGTAAGCACCTAGCAATCAAAGGACAGAACCTAGCTTCCACAATGATGCAAAAAACAAAATTAAGCAATGGACTTTCACAAGACAAAACTAAGCAATGGATTTTCACAAAATAAGATGAATAGAATGCTAAAACATTTATCAATTATCTCAATAAATGTTAATGGCTTGAATTCCCCACTGAAGAGGCATAGAATGGCTGATTGGATTAAAAAACAAGCCATCCCTTTGCTATCTGCAGGAAACACACCTAGCCTCAAAAACAAATTAAAACTCAGAGTTAAAGGTTAGAAGACAATTTTTCAGGCAAATGGAATTCAGAAGAAAAGAGAGGCTGCATTCTTATTTTCAGATACATGTGGATTTAAAGCAACTAAAGTCAAAAAAGACAAAGATGTTCACTTCATATTGGTCAAGGGAAAAATAAAAGAAGACATTTCAATTCTAAATATTTATGAATGTAAGGGACAAATATAAGGGACTTATAAGAGTGGTCACTCAAAACTTTTTCGCTGATTTATTTAACGTACATCACAATGTAAATGCTATGAACCCAACTTAAATCTGTTCCCAGATTCTTGAAACAGGTCTTAACTAGTGTGAGCAATGTGATATCCTATAACTCCATAATGACAGGGGACTTTAACACTCCTCTTACAGAGCTGGACAGATCCTCTAAACAGAAATCAAACAAATATAAGGGACTTATAAGAATGGTCACTCAGAACTTTTTCCGCTGATTTATTTAACGTACTTCTATATCACAATGCAAATGCTATGAACTCAAAAAAAGCATTGAGACAATTACCTTAATAGGTTAATAAAAGGTCCTATAGTTATGCTTCCTCTTTAAAAAACTACTTTTTACCTATACCCCATTCTAGGAGCCATAATTCTAAGGAAACATTATGAAGGCTGACCTGAATGAAAATAAGTTTCTGCATGCAATTCCCTTTTGCAAAACTAAATTTCTTATTCCACTCCTTCATTAAGTTTTAGCAAATCATTATTAAATAATGGTCAAACCATTCAGGTTATTTTCCAGACTATTTATTTTACTTCTAATTTAATATTGGGCCTAATTTTTAGCAATTTCATAAAAAATAATCTATACTCCATATTAGAAATGTATACATACATAGTCAAAAAATGACAAAACATCATAATTCTGAAAACTTGTAAATTGTTTTGAAATGGGTAGGGGCAATAAGGTCCCTCAGGGGTCTCTGGACTTAATTTTTTTTCAGATTTCAGCTTCAATTTGCTTTAATTTAAAATAGTTTGACAAAAGATGTAACTGTGTTATCAAGAACTCTTCATATAAACAAATACAACTTTTAAGGCCATACAACATGTAAATTATTATACAAAACAACTAAAGACAATAAATTTTGAAGAGTTTCTGCCTTTACTATCTAAAAAAAACCCAAAAAAAACGCATTTTCTTTTGAAGTTCCTTGTGTATAATTTTCCTCTGTGTTTCTTTTTCTAATTCTCTCCTATTTTATTTTCTTTTGATATTATGTTTTTTCCATGAGAATATTTTGAAATAAATATTACTATATTTGTTTTAAGTGGTGTATAGACGCTAACAGAGCTTCTCTAAGACACATTGTGATGAACCTGTCCCACGTCAAGACAAAAGAAAAGATTCTGCAAGCTACCTGGAATAAGTGCCCATTGACCTACAGGGGCAAATCCATTGGGATTTGACCTATAGGAGCAATGTCACAGATGGAGTCCTGGGGAAAGTTAAGAGTTTCAGACCAGTGTTCTGTCAAGTTCTGAGATTAGAGTTTTCCCACTCTGAATCCTATAGGAATTCAGGTCCCATGGAGGGTGTATAGGCTCAAGGCTGGGCTGCAGGGATTGGTGGCTGAATCCTACAGGAATTCAGGTCCCATGGAAGGTATATAGGCTCAAGGCTGGGCTACAGGGATTGGTGGCTGACTATGTTTTTAATCCATTTAATCTATGTTCTTAAATGGGCCTTGGTCTTGCTTGCTATAGGGGAAAAAAAAAGAGGATATAGGGAAAGGAAACAAAGCTTTTTAGAATACTGTGAATTTGTTGTATTCAGCAAGGTGTATCCATAATGCATAATAGGATGCTGTCACCTGTCCTCAGGGAGACAGCACCCAGTTGAAAGTCCCAATGGTCTGCTAGTAATGCTTGCTTCAGAATACACCTGGGTGTGCAAGGCTTTATCCTCACGGGAACAGCAGTGCCATGGCATTTATCTCTAGGCTGTCTTTCATGGTGTTGTAGCAGACAGTTGTCTCATGGAATATTTGTTCCATATTTCCAATTTTCTTTCCCTGATGACCAAAGTAATACATACTTCTGGTAAGAGAAAAAGAAGTACCTAAAAATGCAAAGTTGCAGGGGAAAATAACATATATTTTTATTTCAGCCATATTCTGAAATATTTCCTACTGGCTCTTTGGTGTTTTTACCATAATTGGGATCATACTAGAGATACTGTTTAAAAAACCCACTTTTGCTGCTTAAAATTATAGTGCAAGCATCTTATGTGTGTGTGATGTTAAGGGCTCTGCAAAAGACCCCTGTCACGGAAACCCTTACTGTCGTGGGTTTGCTGCAGATTTGTAACATTCTGGTTTGGGAGGTTTAGCTCTTTAGATCTGACGCACAGTTGTCAGTTGCTAACATGGTGACTTCTAGTGAGGCAAACTGATGAATTATCAGTCATTGCTGCCCCATCACTCATTGATGACTTGGCTTCTGATGTTTAATAGGCTGCATTCCAGCTTTCCTTGGCTAAATATCAGCAGTGGGATAGACCAGCTCAGGAGAGGATAAGGTGACTGTTGTGGATATGTGTCCAGAAAAGGCAGGTAGGTTCATTGGGTAGATGGGTGCAGATGATGGTCTCAAGGAGAATAATGAAACAAATCTGTGTAACCACATGCTCTGAGTAATAGTCCAAAGGCCCATCCCACGATGTGAGGGTCAAGAGGGTATTTAAACACTGGCTCTTCCACTCACCAGTGGTATGCCTGGGATACACTGCTGGAAGTCTTCAATGATCAGTGTTTTCATGTGTGGTGTGGAGTTACTGACGCCTGCTTTCTAAAAGAGTCTCTGTCACCCAGGGCTAGAAGGCAGTGGTGTCATCATAGTTCACCGCAATGTCAAACTCTTGGGCAAAAATGATCCTCCTGCCTCAGCCTCCTGAGCAGCTGGGACTATGCACCACCACTCCAGGCTAATTTTTTAAATTTTTTTTTGCAGAGACAGGCTCTTGCTCAGGCTAGTTTTAAACTCCTGGCCTTAAGTGATCTTCCCACCTCAGCCTTGAGAGAATCACTCAAAATGAAGTTAAAATATTTTACTAAAACATTAAGTGATAGAAAAATGTTATTGAGAGATGAAAGGACACGAAGCATAGAATATGTCCCAATATATATTTAATTGGCAGAAAATAATGAAGAAATGATGAAAAGGGGATATTTGAAGTGATTTTAATATCAATAAATACCTGAGTATCCAAGTCAAAGTGATTGCCTCATATCATATCAATAAATAAAGATAAGTCTCTGTACTGGTGCATGATAGTAAAAGTCCAGAGTAGCAAAGATAAAGCAAGGATTTCTCAAAGCTTCCGAGAGAAAAGACAGATGGCCAACTAAGGAATGACAGATGGACATCAGAGTCTCCACTGGCAACAACCGTAGAGTCTCCTCCCAGCTAAACCATCATTTAGGAATGGAGGCAAAAATAGGGACTATCTCAGACACACAAAGGATAAGGAACTTTACTACTCACAGGCCCTCAGCAAAGAACTAGTAAAAGGACGCACACTGACAAGAAAGGAAACAAACGAGTAAGGGGAATAAGAAGCAAATAAATAAATCTAGAAACCATATCTTACATTTAACATTGTTCAGGTATTAGCCAAGTATGCATGATACATGGTATCATAGAAGTCTCATTCTTTTCTATAATCTAATTATCACCATTTTTTTTCCAAAAAGCAATATGACACTTAAACATTCTTGCTCTGTTCCCAGCATTGCTCTATTCCTCTCTCTCTCTCTCTCTCTCTCTATATATATATATATATATATAGATAGATAGATAGATATAGATATATATATATTTTTTTTCTTTTTGCAATTTTTTGCTGGGGCTGAGTTTGAACCCACCACCCCCAGCCTACGAGGCCTGAGCCTTACTCCTTTGAGCCACAGGTGCCACCATATTTTATGGATTATCTTATTTATCCCCAACAAAAGTCTTAGCAAGACAGATCTACTTGTTAGTCCCATTTTAGAAAAGTCACAAAACTGAGCGATAGAGCAGTAATTTTTTCAAGGTCACATAGATAGCATTAATAGAAGTGGATTTGTGCAACCTAGGAAAAGTCAAGACCCAATTTTCATGTCCAAGAAATGAAGAGATGGATAATTTGTTTAATGCTAATACATGATAAAGTGCCTCAGAAGTTGTAAAATATTATAAAACTTGAAAATATAATAAATATGGAATATGAGTCAAATTTTAAAAGGTTTTTTTTCACATAATTAATAAAGGATAATATTTTTATTCATCCATTCAAAATATATTTTTGGTATGGCCTCTGTAAGTAAATAGAATTTTAAAATTATAAAGTAGGGCTGTTTCATTTATTTATTTGTTTACAGGCTTGCTTACTTCTTAACTGCCTTATTTCAGAAAAAATTTTTAGGCAGCTAACAAGGGTATACACACACACACACACATATACATATGTATGTAGGTTCATCTTATTTTTAATTTTAAGAACATACTTTAGATTTAATTTCTAAATATATATACACTTAGAAAAGCAACTTGCTATTAATCTAAAATATAACTTCACTTTGCTTACCTTCTATCACCCCCACTCCCACCCCAATACAAACCCCTAAAACAAACGTAAGCAGCAGGAAAAGTTCATACTGTCTCTTTTAAAACATGAAAATTGGTAATTTTCATACTGCTATGGCGTGGTTCAAGCTAATGATGTGCTAATGTGATATTAAAGTAGTAATTCCTGCAGTTTTAACAGCCTAATCGGGCAGCTGACATCACAATAGTATTGCTAGAGTAAGTAAATGGAATCTGACTCTCCTTGCATGCTAATCATTGCAGTGTAGTGGGTCCCTTATTTATTTTCGATAAGCATTTCATTCTCAAATAAGGAATTAAGGGAGAAAATGGGCCAGAATTCGACAGAGACATTGGTTGGCGGCCATTTCTTTTGGCTCCCATAAAAATAGAGAATGTTCAAGCCTATGGAAAATGAGAACAGATGTAGATAATGACCCAATTTGTTATTTATGAATGCAGGTTTCCTCTGGAGATTTAGGAATTATCATAAGAACTATTCATTGAGCCTCTGCACCATCAATAAATATTAATATCAGAATGCAAATGTTTTCACTATAATTTAAAACGTGGAGAGTATTTACCCGTTATGCCTTTGGAAAAGACAGGCTGCCCTGAATGTGTATTAACGGTGTATCATCAGATGGTTCAGAGAGCCTCTCTGAACTACTTAGAGTTTTCAAGCAAAACAGTAAGAACACGTTCTCAATTAAACAACAACAACAAAAGGCTTGTGCGTTGTTCTTTCTGAAGTTCCACTGGCTCTCTGAGCTTAGCAAAAAGAGGACTGAATATGTCATCAAGAGATCTGGGCTGAAGACATTGGTCTTGTCATTTAATAGCCAATGTGATTTCAGGTAAATTCCTTAAATGCTAATTATGTTTTCTACATCTGTAAAATAACAATAATAATGCAACTTGCTAAGGGTTATTTGAAGATCAAATGATAGCAGAGCTTAAGACATAGTTAAATAGGCTCGGCGCCTGTGGCTCAAGCCGCTAAGGCACCAGCCACGTACACCTAAGGTGGCGGGTTCGAATCCCCAGCCCGGGCCTGCCAAACAACGATGACGGCTGCAACCAAAAAATGGTCAGGCGCTGTGGTGGGCGCCTGTGGTCCCAGCTACTTGGGAGGCGGAGGCAGGAGACTTGCTTGAGCCCAGGAGTTGGAGGTTGCTGTGAGCGTGATGCCATGGCACTCTACCCAGGGGGATAGCTTGAGGTTCTGTCTCAAAAAAAAAAAAAAAGAAAAAGACATACTTAAATAAATTTGACTTAGAAGTGAGAATATGCCACAAAAATATTAATTAAACTTATTCACTCTGGGAATTCTATTCTGACCAATATAAAGCTGATGACAGCTTTCTGATAGAAATGAAATGACAGGCAAAAGAAGTTATTTACTGTCCCCACACTACCAGTTATGATAGTCATAGTTATATAGGACCTGACTAGAAGCTTATATATAATATATGTATATATATATACACCACGATGTTATGACATAGTGTCTCAGTCTTTAATATAAGGAGTTCTGAACAATGGCTTGGGTCACTAACTTTATTTAATCATTAAAATAGGTTGCATCAGTCTATTGCTTTTGATACAAAGACTACCATTTGGGCGCACGCTGAAAGAACTGTGAGAAACAATTGGTTTGATAAAAAATCATCCAGTTAATACACTGTGAAAATATCAATAGGGCAGAAAGACCTGTTCCAAAGCATCTTGGCAATCATTTATTCCTATGCTCTGCTGAGTCTAAGACATTCTCTGTGGTGCCTCAGGCTGCCCTGGAGGTGGGGAGAGCAGAGGTTACCTCCTGCTCCACTTCCTTAGTTCAATTATACCAGCACTGCTTTTATCACTTTCAAATACTGACCTTTTATCTAAGATTACATTTGCTCAAAAGGTCCGGTGGCTGTAAAAATATTTAAAGAGCTGATCTATTTCAACTTCCTCATTTTAGGAATGAGGAAATCGAAGCCCTGAGAGGTAGGCGTCACCTAAGACTCCTCCAGAACACAGTCCACAAATCAGGAGCAAAAAAAAAAGTCTTACTGACTCTCAATCCAGACATTTCCAATCTCTTGCTCTTTTGTTAAACTTAATCTCTATCATGAATTTAATGTGGAGCCCCATAGTTGGTGTTCTACCGTCATTTCCATCATGGTATTTACCAGTGAATCCAGCAAAATCTCTAAGTACTTTCCTCCTTTGAAGATAAAGTTCAAGACTAGTAAGTGAGGTGCACCAAGCCGAATTCAAATTCCGTTTAGCTACAGATCCTGTGTGTGTATTTGCCAAGTTTAGTTAAATTTAAATGTTTCCTGTTGACTCTCAAAACAACAGATCAGTTTTAAGGTGACCCAGAAAGACAAATAGTGAACGCTGCCAAATTTTGGCTCTACTTTTTATGTGCACTTTATTGAAATTGAGGCACAATGACTATATACATGGAAAGGCCAAATGAAGGCCTTATTTGAGAATGACTTTCATCTTTTTCTGGCCTGGGGATTGTCCATAACCACCTCTTATTTTATGTTGATACTCTATTTTATTAGAATAATCACAGGGCTTTCTTTGATGCATCAGTGACTGTGTGTGTGTGCCTATTATTTTTTTTTCCCGCCCCAAAGTTCTGCTGCTTACATTGCAAATCAAATTTGTACATGTGCTTATAGAAGGGGAATATTGTGACATTATTTTCCACTGGCATTTTCCGTTTTCATGTTTAAGCCCAATTTCCTCACTTCCTACGTCCTCGAACACAGATAAGTAATGTAGTTTTCAGCATAATTATGACATAACTCTGTTTTTGTTCTGTTTTAGCTTTCTTCAGATGTAAATCTGCATTTCATTTATACAGAATGTCAAGGCAAAAATATATACATAAGTCCTAAAAAATCTCTATAATGTGAAATTATTTCAGACAGATCTAAAAAGAGACTGTTAAAGGGAAAATGATCTAAATGTGATCAGTGTAACCTGGTTTCTTGTACCCTCAGTGAATCCCCAACAATAAATAAATAAATAAAATAAAATGGAAAATGATCTGTGAATGAAAATCAAACTTAAAAACAGAATGACAAAATGCCATGAAGGCTATGTTGGCCAGTTTGATGAAAACATTTCAAATTGTATGTAAAACCAGCACATTGTACCCTATGATTGCATTAATGTACACAGCTATGATTTAATTTAAAAAAAAACAGAAGGACAATAATTTTATAATGGTAAAGTATATTTTCGGTAAGGTAACCAGAAAGAAGATACCTTTATACCTTTATTAAGTTTCACTTTACTGTATATATCCAGAAGACCAAAAATCACATTACAACAAAGATATTTGTATCAGAATGTTATTGCAGCCCAATTCATAATTGTTAGGTCATGGAAGAAGCCCAAGTGCCCATCAACCCATGAATGGATCAACAAATTGTGGTATATGTACACCATGGAATATTATGCAGCCCTAAAGAAAGATGAGACTTTACCTTCTTCATATTTACATGGATGGAGCTGGAAAATGTTCTTCTTAGCAAAGTATCTCAAGAATGGAAGAAAAAGTATCCAATGTACACAGCCCTGTTTTGAAACTAATTCATAGCTTTCATAGGAATGTTATAACCTAATTATAGCCTTAGAATATGGAGGGAGAGGGAGAAAAGAGGTAAGGGGGGTGGATGGGGGGAAGGAAGGTGATTGGTGGGGTCACCTCTATGGTTTATCTTACAAGGGTACAAGTGAATATTTCTAAAAGCAGAGTATGAATGTCTTAATAACTAAGAAAATGACATGAAGGCTACGTTAACTAGTTTGATGAGAGTATTTCAAATTGTATATAAAAACACCACACTGTACCCTGTGATTGCATTAATGTACACAGCCATGATTTAATAATAAAAAAAAAGTTTCACTTTACTGTGTTTTGCAAATATTGTGCGTTTTACACATTGAAGGTCTGTGGCAACTCTGTAAGTCTATTGGCTCTCTTTTTCCAACAGCATATGCTCAGTTCGTATCTCGGTTCCATGTTGAGGCAATTCTCAAAATCTTTCAACCTCTTTCTTTATTATCATATCTGTTGCTCTGTGATCTTTGATGTTACTCTTATAATTGTTTTGAGGAGCCACATACCACACCCAAATAAGAGAACAAACTTGATCCATAACTGTATGTGTTCTGACTGCTCCACTGACCAGCTGATTGCCATTTCTCTCCCTCTCCCAGGGCTTCCCTATTCTCTGAGACACAACAGTATTGAAATTACGCCCATTATAACACAACAATGGCCTCCAAGTGTTCAAGTGAAAGGGAGAGTCAAACATCGCTCACATTAAATCAAAAGCTAGAAATGATTAAGCTTGAAGAGGAAGGCGTGTGGAAAGCCAAGACAGGCCAAAAGCTACGTCTCTTGTGCCAAATAGCCAAGTTGTAAATGCAAAGGAAAAGTTCTTGAAGGAAATTCAAAGGGCTACTCCATTGAACACAGGAATGATAAAAACGATCAAAACGGCCTATGCTGACATGGAGAAAGTTTCAGTGCTCTGGATAACTGATTAAACCAGGGACAACATTGCTTAAAGCCAAAGCCTAATCCAGAGCAAGGCTGTAATTGGCTTCAATTCTATGAAAGCAGAGGGAAATGAGGAAGCCGCAAAAGAAATTTGGAAGCCGGTAGAGCTGGTCAATGAGGTTTAAGGAAAGACAACATAGAAGTACAGGGTGAAGCAGCAAATGCTGGTGAAAAAACGGGAGCAAGTTGTAGAAAAGATCTTGCTAAGATCATGAATGAAGGTGGCTACACTAGACAACAGATGTCAATGTAGATGTAAAAGTCTTACATTGAAAGAGATGCCATCGAGGACCTTTTTATAGCTAGAGGGAAGAAGTCAATGATTGGCTTCAAGGCCTCAAAGCTCTCTTGTTAGAGGCTAGGGCCACTGGTGACCTTAAGTTGAAGCCATTAATTATTTATCAACCACCAAATTCTAGAGTCCTTAAAAATTATACTAAATCTTCTCTATCTGTGCTTTATAGATAGAACAACAAAGCTTGTATGCTCAGAAAAAAAGATTCCTTTCCAAATATCCCTTCCCACTGGTGATGCACTGGGTCCCCCAAGAGCTCTTGACAGAGATGTTCAAGATTAATGCTGTTTTCACGTCATACAATACAACATTTATTCTGCAGCTCATGAGTCAAGGAGTAATTAATTTTGACTTTCAAGTCTTTTTTTTCTTTTTTTTGAGACAGAGTCTCACTATGTCACCCTGAGTAGAGTGCTGTGGTGTCACAGCTCACAGCAACCTCAAACTCTTGGGGTTAAGCCATTCTCTTGCCTCAGCCTCCTGAGTAGCTGGGACCACAGGAATCCACCACAATGTCCACCTGTTCTTTTGTTGTTGTTTAGTAGACCCAAGCTAGGCCCTTACCCACCAGCCTCAGTGTATGTGGCTGGCACCCTACCCACTGAGCTACAGGTGCAGCCTCAAGTCTTACTATTTAAAAAATACATTTCATAAGTCTTAAGTTCCCATAGAGTCAGTGCTTATAGCTCAGTGGGTAGGGCGCAGGCTACATACACCAAGGCAAGCAGGTCTAAACCCAGCCCGGGCTTGCTAAACAACAATGACAACTACAACAACAACAAAAAAATAGCCGGGTATTATAGTGGGTGCCCTTAGTCCCAGCTACTTGGGAGGTTGAGGCAAGAGAATCACTTAAGCCCAAAAGTCAGAGGTTGCTGTGAGCTGTGATGCCATAGCACTCTACTGAGGGCTACATAATGAGACTCTGTCTCAAAAAATAAATTAATTAATTAATTAAAATGAAAAATAAAGCTACTAGGTAGTGATTCCTCTGATGGATCTAAGCAAAGTAAATTGAAAACCTTCTGGAAAGGACTGGCTGTTCTAGATGCCATTAGGAACATTCATCTTTCCATTTTTTGGCTATTGTGAATAAAGCTTCTATGAATATTTGGATTAAAAAATAGAACATTCATGATTCATGGAACAAAGTCAAAATGTCAATATAAACAGGATGCTGAAGAAGTTGACTTCAACCTTCATAGATGACTTTGAAAGATTCATGACTTCATGGAAGAAATAACTACACAAATAATGGAAATAGCCAAAGAACTAGAATTAGAAGTGGAGTCTAAAGATGTGACTGAACTGCTGCCTCATACAACTTGAACTGATGAAGAGATTCTTCTTATGCAAGAACACAGAAAGTGATTTCTTTCTTTTCTAGTGTCTTTATTTGTTAATTTAATTGAATTTGCATATATTCATGAATTACAAGGGCAATTTGCTACATTTATATGTTACACTGTGGTGAAATGAGAGCCTTCATGACATCTGTCACAGAACGGCACACATTATACCCACCCATTAACCTCTTATTCTCCACACTCCTCTGAGTCTCCACTGTCCATTATTCCACACTCCGCTTCCACGTGTAAACAGTTTTTACTCCCCACATGTAAATAAGAACATGCAATATTTGTCTTTCTGTGTCTGAGTTGTTTCACTTAACAGTCTCCAATTCCATCCATGTTTCTGCAAATGACATGATTTCATTCTTTTTCAAGGCTGAAGAGTACTGCATTGTGTATATATACCACATTTTCATTATCCAATCTTTCACTGATGGAAACTTAGGTTGATTCCAGATCTTTGCTGTTATCACTTGGTCACCCAAGAGCTCTGATGGAGATGTTCAAAGAGATTACAATAATATTGTAGATAATTGCTACAATAAGCACACATGTGCAGGTATCTCTTTTACATATTGATTTCTTTTTTAGAGAGGTAGGTAACAGTAGTGGGATCAGTGGGTTGTAGAGAGTTCCATTTTTAGTTATTTGAGAAATCTTCAACACTGTTTTCCATCATGGTTGCACCAATTTACATTCCCACCAATAGTGTATTGGCGTTCTTATTCCTCTGCATCCTTGCCAACTTCTGTTATTGTCATTTTAATGATAGTCATTTTGATTGATGTAAGATGACATCTTATCATGCTTTTCATTTGAATTTCTATGATAACTAGTAACATTGAACACTTTTTCATGTATTATGTATTTGTTGGCCACTTGTTTGTCTCCTTTTGAAAAATGTCTATTTGTGTCCTTAACCCTCTTCATAATGGGTTATTTAGTTGTTTGAGCTCCTTATAAATTCTGGATATTAGCCCACTGTCAGATGTCTAACTTGCAAATAGTTTCTCCCATTCTTCAGTTTATCTGTTCACTATATTGATTATTTCTTTTACTTTGCAGAATCTTTGTAGTTTATTTAAGTCCCATTTGTCTGTTTTTGTTTTCGTTGCCTGCGTTTTTGAGACCTTAGTCATGAATTCTTTTCCTAGATCAATGTCCAGAAGAGTTGTCCCTAGGATTTCTTCTAGAAGTTTTATAGTCTTACATTTCAATCTTTAATCCTTCTTGAGTGAGTTTTTGTTTATGATGAAAGATAGGCATCCAGTTTCATTCTTCGGCAAATGACAATCCTATATTCCCAACCCTTTTAATTGAAAAGGGTGGCTGTTCTTTCCCCAGTGTATATTCTTGTCAACTTTGTCAAAGATCACTTGGCTGTGAGAATGTGGCTTTATTTCTGGATTCTCTATCTTGTTCCATTGATCTGTATGTCTATTTTTATACCAGTACCATGCCATTTTGGTAACAATAGCCCTGTTGTATAATTTGAAGTCAGGCCATGTGACACCTCCAGCTTTGTTATTTTGGTTCAAGATTTATTTGGCTATTCTAGTTCTTTTATTACTGCATATAAATTTTTTTTTTTTTTTGAGATGGAGTCTCAAGCTGTTACCCTGGGTAGAATGCCTTGGTGTCATAGCTCACAGCAACCTCTAAGTCTTGGGCTCAAACAATCCTCTTCCCTCAGTTTTTCTATTTTATTTTTAGTAGAGACCAGGTCTTGCTTTTTGCTCAGGCTTGTCTTGAACTTATGAGCTCACACAATCTACCTGAGTGATAGAACCTCCCAGGATTAGAGGTGTGAGCCACTGTACCCAGCTTCCATATAAAATTTAGAATTAATTTCTCTAATTCAGCAGAAAAAACTAATGATGGTATTTTGATAGGAATAATACCAAATCTTTAGATTGTTTTAGGCAGCATGGTCACTTTAAGAATGTAAATTATTCCTATTCATGAGTAGAGGATTTTTTTCTTCATTTGTTTCTGTCATCTACAATTCCTTTCACCAGTGCTTTGAAGTTTTCCTTGTACAGGTCTTTCATCTCTTTTGTTAAAAATATTCCTAGGTATTTTATGGTTTTGAGGCTATTGTAAATTGAATTGCATTCTGGATTTGGTTCTCAACTAGATTGTTTTTTGTTTTGTTTTGTTTTGTTTTTTGGCCAGGGCTGGGTTTGAACCCACAACGTCTGGTATAAGGGGCCGGTGCCCTAGTCCTTTGAGTCACAGGCACGGCCCTCAACTAGATTGTTATTACTATATAGAAATGCTACTTATTTCTATGTGTTTATTGTGTATCCTGAAACTTTACTGAATTCATTTATTAAATATAAGAATTTGGGGGGAGAGTTGAAAGAGAAAAAATAAATAAATATAAGAATTTTTTTTTAGTGAAATCTTTAGGGTTTTCTATTTATAAGATCCTATCATCAGTGAACAGAGATAATTTGAGTTTCCTTTTGTATTTATTTCCTCTTGCCTGATTACAGTGACAAAGGCTTCCAATAGGGTGTTGAGTAAGAGTGTTGAAAGTGAATATCCTTGTATTGTTCCAGTTCTGAGGGAATGCTTTCAACTTTTCCTCACTAAGTATGATATTGGCTATGGGTTCGGTATGTATGACCTTTGTTACTTTGAGGTAAGTTCCTTCTATGTTCTTTACTTTGTTGAGGATTTTTATCATAAAAGGATGCTGAATTTTATTGAATTTTTTTTTTTATCTATGTCTATTGAGATAATCATATGGTTTTGTCCATAATTCTGTTTAGGTGATGTATCACATTTATTGATTTGCATATATTGAGTCATCTTGCATCCCTGGTTTAAAACCCAGTCAATCATAGTATGCCATTGGATTTAATTTGCTAGTGTTTGGTTGAGGAATTTAGTGTCTAGGCTCATTAGCAATATTGGTCTATAGTTTTCCCTTTTTCTTGTGTCCTTGTCTGGTTTTGCTGTAAGTGAGATAAGTTCGGCAGAAATCCAAACTCCTTGAGTTTTTTGAACCAGTTTCAAAAAAAAGGATTTGTATAAAATAATTTGTATTCTTCTTTTCTGTGTGTTTGGTAAAATTCAGCTGTGAATCAATCTAGTCCTGGGCTTTTTTATTTTTGTTATTGTTGGGAGATTTTTCTTACTGATTCATTCTCACTACTCATTATTAGTCTGTTCAGGAGGTCAATTTATTCCTGATTCAATCTTGAGAAGTTGTACATTTCTAGGAATTTATCCATTTCCTGTAGGTTTTCTCATTCGTAAGCATAGAGTTGTTCATAAATAAGCCTGTGGTGATCTTCTGTATTTCTGGGTCATCAGTTATCTCCTTTTTCATTTCCGGTTAGGTTTACTCGGATCTTATCTCTTCTTTTCTTGGTTAGTCTAGCTAGTGGTTGATCAATTTTGTTTATTTTCTCTTTAAAGTACCAACTTCAATTTTGCCTATCCTCTGTACTATTTTTTTTTTACTTTCTATCTCCTTTAGTTTTGCTCTGATTGGTATTATTTATTGTTTTTCTACTACTACTGGGTTTCATTTGTTCTTCATTCTTCTAATTTCTTGAGATGTGATGCTAAGCTATAAATTCATGATCTTTCCACATTTTTGTGTAGGTATTTAATGCTATAAACTTCCCCTTCCCACTGCTTTTACTCCATCCCACAAGTTTTGGTATTTTGTGCTTTCATTTTCATTCATTTCAGAAAAGTTATTCATTTCCCACTTCAATTTCTTTATTGACTCAGTGACCGTTCATGAGTATATTATTTAATTTCCTTGTTTCTGAAGTTACTGTTCATATTGATTTCTAGCATTATTCTACTGTGGCCTGAGATGATACTTGACATGATACTCTACTTGTAAAATTTGTTAGGACTTGTTTTGCAGCCTAACGTGGGATCTGATGTTGCAAGTGGGGTGTTGAAAGCACCTACTATTGTGTTTCTGTATCTCTCTCTTTAGGTCTAATAATATTTGTTTTGTAAATGTGGGTGCTCAGATTTTGACTGCATATTTATTTAGGATCATTATATCCTCCTGCAAAATTAATACCTTTGTCATTATATAATGACCTTCTTTGTCTTGTTTTGCTGATTTTGATTTAAAGTCTATTTTACCAGATGTAAGTATAGCTTTTCCTGCTCATTTTTGGTTTTCTTTCACATGAAATATACTTTTCTAGCCCTTTACCTTCACTCTATACATGTCTTTATGGATAAGACTTGTATCTTGAAAACAGCATACAATTGGATGCTGCTTTTTTATTCATTCTGACAATCTATATCTTTTAAGTGGGGTATTTAATCCATTTACATTAAAGATAAATATTGAAATGTGAGGCTTTGTTGCTGTCATATTGTTATTTTTTTCTTGTTGTTTTATAAATTCTTTCTTTTTCTCTGTCTTTGTGGTTTGGTGAAATTCTTTCATGTTTCCACTTGATCCTTTCTTTTCCTCTGTTGTGAGAATTTTTTATAATAATCTGAGAGTTTAACATTTTTATGATTTTTGTGTTGGGGAACATCAACCTTCCATTTCCACATTTAAGACTCCTTTGCGCATTTCCTATAGGGCCAGTCTAGTGGTGACAAATTCCCACAATGTTTGCTTATCTGGGAAAAGCTTTATTTCTTCTTTGCTTATGAAGCTTATTCTGGTAGGTTGTAAGATCTTTGACTGAGGTTTTCTTCTTTCAGAATTTTTAAAATGTCAACTCATTCTCTTTTGGCCTGTAAAGTTTCTACTGAAAAGTCTGCTATTAGTTTGATGGTTCTTTATAGGGGACTAGATGCTTTTCTCTTTCTTATTTTAAAATTCCTTTCTTCATTTTGACTTCAGTCATTCTGATAATATGCCATGATAAAGTCATTTTTGCAATACATTTGCCTGAGTATCTCTGGGCCTCATATATCAGGATGTATAACTCTCTTCCAAAACTGGGGAAGTTTTCTTCAAATATTTCCTTAAGTGAGTTTTCTAAACTTTTTTATTTCTCTTTCCCCTCAGGAAAACTTTGTAAGTTCACTTGCTTTATGTAGCCCCAGATGTTACAAAGGCTTTGTTCATTCTTTTTTATTCTTTTTTGTTATTATTATTTTTTTCTGGATCTTTTCAAAACATCTGTCTTCAAGTTCTGAGCTTCTCTTTTTATTTTCAAGTTCTGAGATTCTTTCTTCTGCTTGGACTAGCTTATTGTTGAAGTTTTCCAATGTGTTTGTATTTCCTTCAATGAATTTTTCAGTTCTGGAAATTTTTCTGTTTAATTTTTATTATTTATCTCCTTGGCAACTTTGTCATTCATATACTCAATTGAGTTTCTGATTTCTTTGTTTTAGTTTTTAGATTTCTCTTGCATTTCATTGATATTCTTTAAAATCAATATTTTGGATTTTTTATCTGGCATTTTGGGGAATACTTTCTGATTAGGATCTATTGCTGGACAATTGTTGTGGTCATTTGGTGGTGTAGTATTTCCTTGTTTCTTCATATTTTCTGTGGGCTTCTATTGATATCTGCTCATCTGTTGTAGCAGTTGTTTGTTCCAATTTTTTGAAATTGCTTTCACAGCAAAAATTTTTTTCCGAAGATGTATCTATGTTGTTTGCACATTTTGGCTTTAATTTGGAACACCTGCAGTAGTGAGATCTTTGTGTGATTTCTTTGGCAGTACAGAGGATCAGTGTTATCTGTGATTACTTAATGGCTTTGGCTATTGTTATTAGTTCATTCAGGCTGTAGTGAAGTTTTTCTAGGAACTTGTACACCAGCTGAACCAGTCTTCACTATCTGATGGTTGTCACAGTGGGCTAATAGTGCCTGGTTTTAGGTCCAGAGGAGCTTAAACTGGCACCAGTGCTATTGGGTCTTCACATCTGATTCTTGGACCTCTAGGTGTGTTGGTCAGAAGCTAGCAGTTGGCAAAATGTATGGGCAGGTTCTCAAACCTCTGGGTAGGTGCTGTGATGTGAGCAGTTGCAGCAGCAGTGGTGCAGCCACTCAATGGGATATAATCAGTCTGTGTTTCTGTTGCTAGTAGTTGCAATAAGTTGGGTGGGCAAGTTTTCAGTCCCACAGCTGCCTGCAACAGGGTGGTAGGTGTTGTCCTAGGTGTGCACACAAGATCTTGGGCTCTCTTATCCTTCCTCATCTGTGTGGCAGCTGCAACCATGTCAGCTTGAACTTGGCTCAAGGGTGGGGTGCTACCCAGCTTTGAACTCTCAAAATTATGCCTTGAACTTGTTATTACATAGTCAGGGCCCCTCTCCGGCAAATAATATGGGCAGGAAGCTGTTGGAAATGTGGTCCACTCATGTTTTAGTCTCAACAGCAGCCCATAGCAGGGTAGTAGGGACCTTCCCAGGGGTGTGTGGAAGCCCCAGTCTCTTCCCCTCGCTTCTTACAGCAATGCAGTGGTAGCAGCCTTGTCTGTAGATCCCCAATATCTAGAGTCTCAGAATGGCACTCAGCTAAAAGTTCTCAAGGCTCAGATGCCTGTAGGATTCTGCGTAGGGGTTCCCATTCTGGAGCACTATCTCTGGGCAAACACTAGGAAGCTCCCTGTGTTAGGCCCAAGTCCCTATAGATCAATAGGTTCTCCTGTAGGCAAGATTGTAAGACCCTTCTTGAAGTATAGTGACCTGGGAGCTTCTTTTAGTGTTTCCCCTTGTCTAGGAGCTTTTCCCATTTCTCAGCTCATCGCTGGCCAGGAAAGCTCCCTTGAACTCTCTCCTTACTTGCATTTGGTATTTCCTGTCACTTCTCTCGTGAATCCTAGAATTCTCTCCTAGACTATCTGTTCAAAATGTATCTGCTTACTACTCTCAAAAGTGATTTTTTGAGATGGAATCTATTTCTGGGAAAGATACTGTGAACTTTATTGAAATGACAACAAAAGATTTAGAATATCAGCAGCAAGGTTTTAAAGGATTGGTTTCAATCCTCTACTGTGGGTAGAATGCTATCAAATAGAATCACATGCTACAGAGAAATTTTTCACGAAAGGAAGAGTCAATCAATGCAACAAATTCTTTGTTGCTTATTTAAAGAAATTGTCACAGTCACCCCAATCTCCAGTGACCACAACACTGATCATTCTGCAGCCATCAACATCAGGGTAAGACCCTCCATTGGTTGTAATAGTACATTATCTGAACAATAATTTTTAACTTAACTTGTTAATATGTTGTTTAGGATATTACATCCTCATTTATAAGTGAAATACATTTGTAATTTCCCTTTATAATAATATATTTTTTCCAATTTTAATATCAAGTATATCCAAATAAAGTAGCATGATTTTGAAGTATTTCTTCTTTTTCTATTGCCTATAAGATTTGGCATGATCTGTTTTTTGAAATTATCTTCTATTTTAATTTACAAATATTAGTTGTCTATTTTTTGAGACTTTGAAAAAAAAGAAGTTAACTGATGACTGTATACTGATTTTCAGAGTCAAAGCATTCTATGATAGACATACTTTTATCTGACAATGTAATTGTTACCTTTTTTGCATTATTATTATTGTTATTGCTCAATATTTCATTGCAGCAATAGTCTGATTTCTTTTCCGAATGTATTCATCTTCATTCATTCCATGGGTTCTGTGTACTCAGAAAGCGACCCTTGGCTTCTAATAATTTAATTAATAGTTTATCTATGACAACTCTGTTTTCCTCCCATGCTCTGCCCCAGGTAATCCAGTGTCCAGGTTATCTTGGAAGTGCCTGCTTTTCTTCAGCTTTTTGATTAATTCATTGCCCTGTATCATCAGTTCTCTGATGAGTGGAAGAAAGACTATGATTTTGAAGTTTATCTGGCTCATTTCTGTTAGGATAGAGGCAATATTCTAGCTTTCTACACACTGACGAGACACAGAAAATATTTCTGATTAAGCACACACAAAAGGCATGAAGGAATCTGTAGTAGGCCCGTGTCATAGCTAATTTTAGTTCTCAACTTGACTGAGTTAAGCTGACAGAGCATTATCTGGGGGAGGGTCCATGAGAGTGTTTCTGAAAGAATTGGCATTTGAATCAGTGGACTGAGCAGAGAAGATCTACCCTAACCCAGTATGGGTGGACTTCCGCCAAATTGGCTGGGGATCTGAACAAAAAGGCAGAGGAATGGCAAATTCTCTTTCTCCCCTGGAACTGTGACAGTCCTCCTACTCTTGGATATCAGACTCTAGGTTCTCTGGCCATTGGTCTGGAGAACTTGCACCAGCAAACTTCCCAGGTGGGTTCTCAGGCCTTCAGCCTGGCACGTAGAGTTACCTCATTGTCTTCCTCAGTTCTGAGTCTCATGTACTTGTACTGGTCATGTCACCTGCTTCCCTGGCTCTGCAGCTTATAGAAAGCCCATTGTGGGCGTTCTTAACTTCCACCTTGGTGGGAGATGTGGCCAGTGGAAGGTCTATGGTGTCTGGAGATAAGGAGCATATGCAACTTCGTACTTTCTGCTTAGTTATTCTGCGAACCTAAAAATGTTCTGAGAAATAAAGTCTGTTTAAAGAGGGTGGGAGTGGCTCAGCATCAGTAGCACAGTGGTTACAGGGCCAGCCACATACACCAAGGGTGGCCAGTTCAAACCCAGCCCCAGGCCAGCAAAACAAATACAACTGCAACAAAAATGAGCTGGGCATTGTGGCAGGCACCTGTAGGCCCAGCTACTTGGGAGTCTGAATCAAGAGAATCACTTAAGCCCAAGAGTCGGAGGTTGCTGTGAGCTATGATGCAATAGTACTCTACCGAGGGTAACATAGTGAGACTCTGTCTCAAAAATAAATAAATAAATAAATAAATAAATAAATAAATAAAAAGAGGGTGGGAGGGGAAAATGCAGCACATAGACCTGAGAGTAGATATACTTTCTCACAGTCCCTCCCCTTCATACTATACGTTATAAACATGGAAAACCAGATTTGAAAGAACTCATGATTACTAAAAAAAACATGCAATCAGAAAAATGTAAAATGTACTTGGAGAAGAGAAAAGAGGCAGTAAATGGTTATGTCTAAGCATGCAGGGATATTGAAAACGAGGCCAGAAAAGCAGGCAAATTAGACCAGGTGTGTGGAGTTGTCAATCAGATATGGACGTCCCCAGCAGCAGCTAAAGAGCTCAAAGTTAGAGGCAATGAGAAGGCAATAAAAATTCTGTTCAGGAGACTGACATAGAGAAAGTGATTCTTTAAGAAAATGTGTCTGGTGGCCTATTAGAGACAGATGGAAGGTAAGACAAACCAGAAGCAAGGAAATGAAATATTAAATTAGTATAATAGCCTAAGAGTAAGAAGTCACAGCCTGCATTTGGATGCTAACAGTACAGATCGGAGGAAACAGATAATGTGGGAGGCTTCTAGACAAAGAACTTGTAAGACTGGTTGACTGATTTGATAAGAGTGATGAAGGGAAAGGAGAAATGGAGCGCTCCAGGCTTCATGCTGGGATAATAGGGCCCAATTTTCTCACTTGTAGCTTCAATCCTTCCTTTTCCCAGAGCCTTCTTTCTGCTTTTAAACTTGCCCCTGCTTGAATTAGCATAAATGTTTAGAAAAGGTAAAAAACATGTATCCTCCAAATGTTTTTGAGGTAAACCGTTTCTGAAATAAGAACTTGTTCACCAGCCAAAACCCAATTGGTATTCAAACTGTGGTTTACACACTCTGTCCAAACATGACAGATGTTGGAATCAATTGGTTTGCAAGTCTTATTTTTTTTTCTCAGCTTCAATAAACAAAATCTTCTTAATTTATCTTCCATTTAATACATTTACTAAATCTTCCAAATGCGTATAGGCCTCTATAAAGTTAATTGAAAATCAAACTCTTGGCCTTAAAGGGATAAAAAGAAAACATGAACACAAAATTTTTTAAATGCTTTATAAAACATAAAAGATTTTACCCACATACACATAAATACACACACCATCCCCACGCACAATCGACGTTTTCTTGTAGTTAACCACACGACATTTTTTACTAACATGTTTGCCTAAAGTTCCATATACATTTTAGAAGTGATCTTTGGCAGACTTTACCCATTACATAAGACAGCTTGACATTCTTAAATAGTAATAATGTATTCTAACTCAGTAATGTCAGATGTTTATTTGTTTACATCATTTATAATATGCTGGACGCTGCTAAACGTAACGCAATGTAAATGAAGTGAGCTTGAAGCTGTTTCTATATATTGCCATGAACAATAAATATTTATTGATACTCTCTTTGATGAAGATAGTGAGAATAACAACAGGGCTAGGTTCCATAAATACAAAAGGAGTTGGGATCTACAGCTCATCCCTAATGCCTCTTGGCCTATCTCTGCCTATTCATTCATCTATAAACTAGGGCCCATGACAGACCTTAGCTATTAGGATTGTGGGTTTTTTTTTTTTTTTTTTGAGACAGAGCCTCAAGACATCCCCCGGGTAGAGTGCCGTGGCATTACAGCTCACAGTAACCTCCAACTCCTGGGCTCAAGCGAGTCTCTTGCCTCCACCTCCCAAGTAGCTGGGACCACAGGTGCCCGCCACAACACCCAGCTATTTTTTGGTTGCAGCCATCATTGTTGTTTGGTGGGTCGGGCTGGGGATTCGAACCCGCCACCTTCGGTGTACGTGGCTGACTCCTTAGCCGGTTGAGCTATAGGCGCCGAGCCAGGATTGTGGGTATTAAATGAAAG